>JAQGBJ010002271.1:0-17312 GCA_034698345.1 Sphaeridia pumilis
TCGAGCTTTCCTCCAACCGCCCTTGAACTTTCCGCTAGCGAAAACCTAATCTTTCCTATCTCCTATCTCTTCTATTCGCACAATTCTCTAATGTCAATCTCTCTCGTGGGAGCAATCAGTGCCGCTTCTTCCATGTGCAGGTAGATATAGTTTCGCATGCCTAACTTGTATAAACAACGACTATCGATCTCCGAAATGGCAATAGCTCCTACACAATTTTGCAAACAAAATAAATAAAACTCTTTTTCTCGCCGCTGCTTCTTCTAAAGTTGCTAGGACTTCTCTAGCCTTTCTTCATTTTGTCTATGTTTTTCCATCAACGCTACCTAAGCTACTCATATAAACAGCAAACAAGCTTGCTCGACAGCTCGACTCCGCTTGAACTCGAGAAAGCTCGTCCTTTAGCTTCCTCCTGTATAAAATACACATAAACATTCGCATGTCTTGCGGAAATAACTCTTGAACCGCCATTGTCCTCTCTGGTATTTCAATCAATTATTCGCAAACTTGTCCACAATAGGGTTTCTTCGTAATCATGTCTGATGCCTTTTCCTCCTTTCTGCTTTTACCCGTGTGTGGATTCCCTGCTTTCCCCGTCCACAACAGTATTACTATTGCTAGGAAACGAGGAATTTCTGGTATTTTGCAAATTAAATCCCTTCACCTTTCACGTATATCAAACAATTGTTCTTTTGAAAGCTACATGACTGACGTCCTACAACAGTTCCCAGCTCCATGGAAACCAAAGGCTTTGGAGACTCCTTTGTCGTTTGCTAATATCGGTTCTTACTTCCTGAGCCTCTCATCAAACATTCAAAAGCCTTTCAAATCACCAACTTACAGACAAAATCTGCAGGATTGTAGTGAGGAACGATATGAAGCCCGAGCGCTGAGAAATGGGATATCACATGAGATGATTGGCCAAAATAGGCAGTCTGCAAAATCAAAATTATGAGTTAACACCAAAAACCAAATAGCAAGTTACTCATTCCATTTCAGTCTCGTATAATCTTACCTGTCCATCCGCTAGCAACAGGAGCCGATCGAACAAATGGAAAATCTTTGAAGACGGCTGGTGCACCGCAAGGACCACACTTTTGGATTCCTTTAGAGCGAAGTCTTTGAGCATTATCATTAGATGAGAAGCAGTACATGAGTCCAGTCCAGACGTAGGTTCCTGCAATTAGCAAAAAACCAAGGATTTGGTTAGTATAGCAATTCCAGCTTTTACTATTTCTACAAAGCGTTGACCGCATCAACTGAATCTAATATCCTCAACTAATTTCTGTCTCCAGCAAACGCCATAAAACGCTTAACGGGTCTTCTTCTCGTCTGTATAATCTTTACGACATGGGCCGCCATCTAACAACATGTCATTACGTCCAGCTGACAAAAATCCGCTTTCTTGTGGCTAACGTTATAACTGTTTGTCTAAATGTCAAGGTATACATACTGTACATTTACGACTTAAAAAGTCTTCCCTTTTTGACAAACCATCCACCTGGAGAAGACATAAAACATTTGTTACTGTACACCCCAGACTTTTGCAATTTCTTTTGCCTTTCAAATCCCGTTAGCTCCTCTGTTTTGCAACATGAGATTCCAGCCAGGTCCTTGCCCTACTGGAACCCATTAAAAATGGTCCTTTTCTAGTCCTACTATACACCCTTCTCATTTACCCTTGCTTGTTTATTGCGAAATTGCGAATTTTATACATGTAACAGATCTTTTTTTCCTTCATTATCGTCCCATCTTTTCTGAACCTTGAGCCAGCCGGATCACTTACGACTCCAGAATTTCTAATGATTACACTGCGCTGCTACACACATTTCTTTCAGTCATCAACAACAGTCGGTCTCTCTCCAGTATGGGCCATTATCCATGGCAATTTTCCAGTCCCGTTAACTTCTCCATGTCATAACTACCTGCCTGTCAAGAGCATACCTAATGATTTACGTAAGGTCTTTTTCGCAAACTTCGCATATGTCTCTTCTTCTTTCTTCTTCTAACAATTGTTACAGCAGTAGTCGTTATTGTTCTTATAATCTTTGCCTCCAGCAAAACGAAACCTTTGTACATACTTCCATTACTTCTAAACAAAGGCTTCTTTGGTCTACACAGCTGTCTTGTTTTTTGTTTCTTCTTCTGAACTCCTATGTATTAAAGCATCTGCAAGTTTCTACATTCAAACATCTACCAACCATTAAACGACATTATGAAACTTGAAACCAGATATCACTTGCAACTTACGTCTATTAGCAGTACACTGGGGTTTGTAATGAGTTCGCAAGCAATGCTCAGCCTTTTCTTCTCGCCTCCGCTCAATCCGCGTTTCATCACATCTCCGATAACTGCAAAAATGGCAAACATTTGTAAACATGTGCACACATACCAAAACATAAAAAATTGTCAGTCATCCCATGTGAATCATTGCGAACTTTTGGTGCAACTTGAAGTGTTATCTAACGACAGATAGATGCTGTCGTGACGCTTCGCTGACACAAGTAACCTTGGATTTTAGTACGATTGAAGCGTATCCCAGTTTCAACATAGCAAATCTCAAGTCAGTAGTCCACAAGTTCAACGGCCCAACTTGTAAAAACGTTGTATTATCTTACTCATGGTATACTTTATAGTATCCTCCTTTTAAACTTACACAAGATTCTCTCGTTATCTTTTAAACATACAATAGCACTTGCAGCGTCATAAGGCGACACTGTCATTTTGATCCGGTAAAGACGTGTAGGAAAAAGCTCTTGAGAAACTTGCATCATAAAATGGCAAAAAAATGACAACACATGTGAATTACATATGTCAGAATCAAAACTCAGTCAGTGGGTAAGTGGGTATGAAGCATGGGCTTTTTTACCCTCCCACCATCATCATCCCCTTACATCACTTGTAAATCAACTTTTGTGACCGTCATCATTAAATGTATACGTGTTGGTAGAATTTTTTAAACAAACTACGTTATTAAATGCAAATATTTGACTGCATATCCACTTGATTATGTGCACTTTGTCAGTGCACTGCCCATAACAGTCAGTCACTATCAAAACAAACGAATCTTCATCAACCTATCTCATTCGCCATTATACAACATCATTATTATGATCCGTAAGTAGGTGAGCCTTGAGGGCTTATACTTCTGTACGGTACAAACAAACTTGAGTGTGTAACAATTGCAAACATTATCAGCGTTACAACAAACTGTACAAGCTGCTGTCTTACTTATGTCACGTTGACCTTAAGCCTAATTTCAAGGAACTTGACTACTGGCTGATAATGAAACCCCAATTGCCATAAGTGTCATAACTTGTAGGGACTTCGGCGGCGGTTTGTGGTTTGTCACGTAGAAGCCTCCTTCTTTCTTGGAATCAAATAGAAAACAAGTTGGCGGAAATCCCTTGGCCGGAAATGCTTTCTTGCTTTGTAATTGTGTACTGTTGAGGGATTCACATGGGATTTCTGTGCAAATTCAAATATCGACTTACTTGTATCTTGACACCGTCGTAAATCAAGAATGTCAATTATTTCTTCAACTTTCTCTAGTTTTTCTGCTTTGGTGAATTTCCGATCAGGAAGCCTCAGGAGAGCTGTGTACTGAAAAGACAAAAAATAAACCGAGTTTAGTTTGCTTTTCAACAATTAATACGTCTTTTCATCCTCTACCTGCGCACTTTTTATAAGCCTGTGTGAGAACGCATAATAAAAGTGACATCAATCACACACGTCTGTCACAAGTTAATCTTGAGGACATTGGACTCCTGATGATCAGGAAGTGACTAACATCAATCGACAAACAAACTTCTTTTCCTCTACTACGTTTGCATAAAGAAACTGGTAAACAAACCATCTATTTACGTGCGTGCATATCTCACTTGTACTGCACACTTCCGGAAAACATTCAAGTTAATTTTCGTTGACTACGACTACACACGAATAAAAACCCGCATCTGCCTTCGACAACATTTCTTTTTCACTGTGTGCGAATACTGGTTCCCTTGCTGTTTCCTGTTCGGAACTTGGAATCAATTTCCTGCCAACGTATAGAAAAAAATCACGTCTACGAGGTTTCCTTTGCTTGATTATTAACTTTTACGTGCTTCACTTCTGGGAATTGGAAAATTGGCAAAACCGTAGCAATAAGCAATCCATGAGCTTGGGGGCACCTGTCGCATTCTTGGTAGTTTCATCAAAACTCTTCTGGAGACGATCACATTCTAGCGCAGCCTGCACATTCTCAAGAAACTTTCAATTACATGAACCCAGCATTCAGACAGCAAAAATCAACTTACAACTAAAGTTTGTTTCAAGGTGAGATCCGCAAAGAAAACGTCATGCTGCAGAACGTATCCGATTTTTGATCTTCGCAGCCTTTTGCACAAATCTTCGCCGTTTAGTCTGATCTTGCCGCCTTGCACTGGCAACCGGCCCGAGAGCGCATTCAGCAGCGACGTCTTCCCACTTCCCGTTGAGCCCATCACCGCAAGTACTTCGCCAGGTCGGACTTCTCCAGAGATATTCGATAGCAGGAATGGCGTTCCTGACACTGGACTTGTCCGGACATTCGTGAAGGTAAGGTGGCAAGAATTCTCGTCATTTTTCAGCTCGTCGCACCTGGAACAAACAAAATATTTGCCATTAGTATATCAGGTTGTCGGCAATCAAAGTTGTGAGCGCAAACACTCTTCTTCCGTCTTTTTCTTTTTGCCAAGTTCAAGTACGTTCACCGAAAGTTTTGCCTCTGGTTAATTTTACACACAGCCTTGTCTACTCGGGCTGTGCGAAAAGAGATAAACGAATTCCTGCAGGACCTTTTCGCATAGCGAATTTTTCGCACTTTGTGTGACCGTGAGGCATTTTGCCAAAATTCCCAACTCGTTAACAACTTCAACTTGTTCTACAACAACCACCACAACTTTGTCTCCGGTTGCATCGTTCCCAACATAACACATGTTTTTTACCCGTTTCCCTTATGAATGACGCATTTTCTAACGCTTCTAGACGAACACTTCTATAAAACCAGACGCATCATCGCCGACGCATTCCATTTCAGCTCCTACATTTCGAAAACCTACATAGTTTAGCATCACCAAAACGTGCTAATTTTCGTTTGAACTCAACCTTGGCCCGTACAACCACTTGGATTCTTTTCGGATACTTTCAAGACTGCGAAAATCAATAGTCTGATCTGATACAACCACACAAATTTGTCTCGAAATAAAATTTCTTGCAGCTTCTTTGACCAAACCGGCGACACCGAGATTCAATGTCCAAAACACGTCGCTTGATATCTTCGTTTTGGCAAGATTCCACTGAGACAAAATACCGTATAATTCACTTCGATTTCTAGTGTGTCTAGTCAGCTTTGAGAAACGGACCAAGAGCCTAAGCTTGCCAATAGAAATACACGATTCGAATCCAATGAATCGTTAATGATACCAGATATGTACAATAGAGCCACTTCACGATGAAAAGGTATACATGCACATAGCTAGAATCAGTATCAGTTTAGCATCGTTTTGATCGCTGAAGAACCGTTATCGTAAACTCACTCAGAACAATGCAGCTTTTACAGATTCGTTCAGTAGTTACCCTGAAAGTTGAAAGCCTTTGCTTCAGCCTTTATCCGAGATTTTCCGTTACAAACGTCGCATTGTTATTGTCTTGTTTGTTGTTGCCCAATTACCTACATAAAACTGTTGATCTCAATTAAAAGATCCTTCAACTGTTGCCTAGCTTCATCTACACAAAATCCTGATAATCACGATTAACCCCTCCAAAGCCTTGGTAATGTAACTAGCAACGCTCGATATCACAGACAAAAGTGAAAACTGCAAAGAAACTACTTTCCGGCCAAAATGAAACCCAGATTTCGACTCGAGCATCGGTCCCGGTCTCTCAAGCTCAAACAAATTACGCAATCACCGTAGAACAAACACTTTTGAACATGGTTTTTCAGAATGCATCGGCTAAAATCGATTAAATCCTGCCACTTCAAACGTCAAGTAAAAATAACCTGCAAGACGTCGGTATCAAATCTCCAGCTTTACAGTTCACTAACTTCAACTTCAAACCCGATCAAATCACAACCACAGTTTTCTCCGACGTACTTCAATTCGTCGTATCCTCCAAATATAATAAGACCATTAAATCTCTACCAACATCGCCAATCGCGAAAGCTCGTGTTTATCTATCCATCGTCTCCATGTCGTCAACACTTGTTCTCCGAATAAATCTGCTGACATTTGTATTATTGGTTCATCCTCATCGAAGAAACACCAACTTCAAAACGGAATTTATACACCGTTGTCAGCGATCCACTTGACCTTTTATCAGAAAAATATATCACAAGCCGCTGCGGTCCAGCGAACAAAGCACCGCGCGTTTGTGAGAAAACGCCTTCAACTTTCATTGTCATCAGTCCGTCGGCCGCTCGGTTTGAATTTAGCGCGCTTGAGGATATTTGAAAATAATACAGTCTCCAAAATGTAAACAAAGGCTGGAAAATACCAGCTTGCGACTTTCAAGTTCATCTCACTTTCCTTTAACTGCCATAATAACACACTTGACCAGATAATGTGAGATAAGTACAAGAAATTCCAATTAATTTCCTGCACACCTGACTGACTGACGAAACCATTTCCACAGAAGCTTGCGACAATATTTTCCTTGTTCCAACGATAGTAAGTAAGCAAAAGAAATTCTCCTTTAGCAACATAATCGAAAAACACTTTGAAAACTTTCCAAAAGCAAATTGCAACTTACTCTTCTCTTCTGACTCCAGGCTTCCAGTATCCATTAAGATCAACACATATCAAGTCTTTAGTCGTCTTGTACTCCTTATCGGCCATTTTCAAACTTTGGAATTGCTTTTCAAATTGATCAAGAACCTCTACTCTTTTCAGATCACAGAAACAAACTGAATCCAGTACAGAAAACCTGGATCAAATACTTGCAATGTCGAAGATCATATTCAGAGTCACTACTGTAAGTTCTTAAAGCTTGTTCAGGTAAAATTCAAAAAATCACTCTTCAGATGATGACACTCTTCAATTAGCTCCAATCACCACTAACGACGACCAACTTCAGCCTAAGAATCCAAAAGTAGTACAAAGTACCGAGACGACGACGTTCACGTGTCCCAAGTCGATATCAGAATGAGCCTCTTATTTGAGTCTGACGACAGGTAAATCTTGGTCGAGTTCCCTCTCCTCCAGTCTCCATACTACTTTAACATCGACATTAACTTTTATTATCAGCCGTATAATATTTCTCCCTTGTTGTTTTCAAATAGGTTCTTCCCATACACAATGCACAAAGCAAACAAGGGCTACCATGTCAGTCAGTGTTTCAATCAGCGTCTTCTTTCGCCTCTAGTTCAAGTTCAACTGTACGTGTGTTCTACGCTGATTGTATATGGTACTCGTTTTATCACTTGTCACTCGGTGCTCCTGCAGCACCCAAAAACACACTGGCACACCTTCTTCGACGGCGACTCCTTAAGACGTCTCTTGATTGTAGTAGTAGCCCATTACGTGATCCGATGAAGCTTTGATTGTCGACTAATCCCGTTCCTTGCTGCTGCTATTATACCACAAATGTACTTTGTCGTCCACTACCTCAATTGCATCCTCAACTCTTGGAACACAAACAACTAATCGATCCTTGTCTCTTGCGACTCTTGCCCAAACATAACTGTGGTGGTCATCAGAGCGCTTACAGTCTTTTTAATAAACTTTGCAGGATTCCTCCTTCTCGTCGACTTCTCAACAACATCCCCGAAACTCAATCCACTTGAACAAACAGTGTGGGCCACCAAAACTCCAAAGTAGACATTCAGCCCCATAGCACCTTCTTATCAAACTGTGATTACGTTGGGCTACCGAAACCTTTGTCTACGTAGACATACGCGTACGTTATATACAGCCAACAGTGGACATTATATCCACCGTTTAGAACCAATAAACACATAATAAAATTTACACTTTACGTTTACGTTTATACATCCATCGCCCAACACCTTCCTATAGCCAGTCAGCCAGACACAGACTTCAACAACTCCTGCAGTCGAACGCTTTTCTCTCATGATTATAGCTTTCAAGTTTTCTAATGGCACGATACCCCAACCCGCACACACATAACGTCAATCAGTGTCACACTCACTCAGAAGATTCTGATACCACCACCGTCTGCGGCAACTTCAAAAGCAAATATATATAAATACATTCTGATTTCGGACATCCGACGATAACACTTATCATTTCTGGAAGATACGTTCCAAATCAAAGTGTCGTAATGCAGCTATGTAATACGTTACTACATCATCATGATCTTTCCTCAGAAAACAAATCTTCTCAACTGCTATATAGAAGGTTGCGATCGTGATCCACCATTTTAGTGTCCCAGTATTCATGTTACTCACTAATTAATCATTATTATGCAGTCCAACAGGTGATCACGTTGGAACAACCACCCAGTCAACCTTGGAGATCAAAAACCGATTGACACCTGAGGTCACCGGAAGAGCCTCTGGTTTGAAGAGCATATCGTTACGGGAGTGCATCCTCATAAATTCTCATTGGATTTCCAATCTTGTCTCGAATGTGCATAAGCGATTTCCAATGTGACCCACATCCTCCGCCATTATAATAGCGCAGCCATGCCCTTATGCACGCACTTGGACATTGACCAAGGTTATCATCTTCAAAACGCTCCTGCTACTATTAAGATGAGGGCATAGGTCAGCTCCAAATTCAAAGGCTTCAAAGTCCTTGGACGTTCTTCCTGGTGGTGGTGTCACGTTCATCAAGTAACTTGGAAGGCTGCGCCTTCCAAGGCGCTCAAGCCTTTGATTCAACTAGGCCATTTGGTATTTGGTTGAATGACCCATCGCTCGCTGCGCTCCTGTCATGTTCCCTTATGCGCGGCGCTTTCGGCAATATCTTCTTCTGAAACTTGTTGACTTGACTTGTGGCTTGACTGACTCGAGTTGTAACAATATTCCCATCCTTCAGCCCATTCCGCAACAACAACATTATTATCAACAACAGCTGGCCATTTAAATGCCCTCAAGGCGCCACGGCCTACTGCCTTACACAAACACACGAGACTCTTTAACCCTTTTTTAACACAAACTGACCAAGTCAGCTACGCATGTCAACACTGGTGGTCTCGTCGTTAGAGCGTATGAACTGATTCTTGAAGCTCGTTTTAGAATTTCGAAGGCTTGTAAAAATGCATCATCATCAGGACAGGCTTTAAATTTTGGCAATCTCATGAACCTTCGAAGCCTCTCACAGAAACCGCAAAACTTGCATCGATCCGAATAGCAAAACTGGCAAAATCAATTGCCATTTTGCCTCATGGCTCATTCAACTCTAAGAAAGGTAAGCCAAGCCTAATGTATCTTGTGTGTGTGTGTGTATGTAAACAAAAACCTTTTGCCAATTGCACCTTGTCCATAGCTTTTTGTCCGCCGTTCCTTTCATCATTCTTCACGTTGTTTCCTTTGTCCAAGTGGAATTGGTCGTTTTTACTGAATATTATATTACATACACTTTTGTATTTGTGCTTGACAATTGACGGACTGAAGGCCTGGATAAAAAATGTAGAAAAGCGGCGCTGCATTCCAGCGTATTTCTTGTGTAAACTTTTTAAGCGCTGTTTTATCGACTTGAATCGAGTTGAGTGCTTCCTACACTCGTCCATTGCTTTGTTCGCTCCTGGTGGTGGCCATGTGGCCATTTTGTGATGCCAACAACGAAGCCAATGCACCACCGAAGGTACTTGAGGAAAAACAAGGCTTTTGCCTTGACTCATGTACATTTATATATGAATACAGTAGCAGAAAGCTTGCGATTTTTTGTATAAATTTATACATGTACAGCTCGCAAGTTGAAACCATCGAAAGGTGTAGCTTGAGGAGAGCTGTTGAAGTTTGCACAAGCTTTTTTGCTGGCCTTCCAGCAAAGAGTCGGGCACATAATGGAATTATAGTTGCACCTTCTCCTCATTGAAACCTTTTAAATGTCCAACTAAAAACATTGGCCGTGGAGAACAATGGCTGTCATCATCACATCAGTCATTCTTAGTTAGAGCTCTTGCGGCTACTTTGCAACTTTGCCCAAGAAGCCGCACGAGTACCTCAAACGCCCATCGGCGTTCACGCCTTCATTATTGGTACCTGCGTGAGCCCGTGAGCGCGGCGAGCTTTGGAGCTTCTTATGGAACTCGCTATTAATATTGCACTCTTTGCCGTATAACTATTTTCACACAGACGCTTCTTGCCAATTCTTTGAGTCAGTCAGTCAGTGATTCACCTGTATTTTGTTGTCTCTCAACGCTCCTGCTAGCTTGTTATAGTAAATAGTAGAAGAGCTAGAAAATTCTATGTACACAACGCTGCGCTCCTCCTCTTGGCAATACAATAGCTCCATAAGATACGCTTTTTCCACTCTCTATTGAGGGTTCTTTCTCCTCGTGAACGAATTCAAGGTTACGATGCATCGGTGTGAGCAACCTTTCCTTCTCTCAATGGCCAAAATGTCTATATAGAAACTCCATACAAAATGCCTTGCAAAAGTCGACAGTCTTTGCCACCACCGCTTCGGCTCTATGCCAGAAGAATCTTTGTGCAAAATGTTTGCCATTTTCCTCATGGCGCCGCGGTCCTCATTATCAAAGCCGAGCTTTTGCTTCTTCTTCTTCTATTGACTCTTTATATAAATTCACTACAGTTTCCTGTGAGAAATACCAAACTTTTTAGTCTTTGTCCATAAGAGCCCGCGTGTATCCTCCAAGGAAATCCGGGAACTTTTGAAGGAGGCTGACTCAAATGGCAAAAGTTGCATGGGCTTCTATGCTAGTCTTAATGTATATGGCAAACACTGTATGGCAAATCTCATCTTGATCCGTCATTTTCGGCCTGGGAAAAGTTTATATTTTTTGCTACATACTTTCTTTTGCTTCAGGTTCAATTTTTTCCAATTATGTGCTAATTCTCTCTTCCTTGATTCTCTCAGGGAGTCACTGAGTGAGTGAGTCAGTTGATGTGCATTATTGCGAATTGCGAATTACGAATGCCATTAGCGGAAATTGCTTTTTGGATGAAACTTTGTAACTTTGTTATTTACTTTCTCCTACCACCCTATGGTGGTGCTTTTTATTTTACATTATCTTATGCGCCTTTTAGCCGCCAAAGAAAGCATTAGTCTATGAGGACCGAATTTTTAAAAATTTCCAAAGAAGCAGAATTATATTAAAAATATGTAAAAAGAATTTTTGCCTCGGCAAAAAATGTTCATCTTTCATAATGTCATCCGTCACTCGTACTTCCAGGAGTCCGAAATTACATTAATTTGGGTTGAATTTTTAACTCATGCGTGTTTTTTCTCACTTATTAATTTACTATAATTCAGCTACCGGAAGCTTTTAGCTTGAAAATTCACTTACTTGTAAATTTAACATTGGATATTGGATATAGTGTTACGAAGGCAGCTGCAAAAGTTGTGTTGTGAGAGACTACATGAAATATATTTTTGCAGAGCCCATTATTGGATGGAGGTTATCAATCATAACACGAAGCAATAGATATTCTTGTATTGCTCGAATGTGTTCTTGCTATGGCTGCTGCTGTGACAATTAAATGAAATGTGACACCCTGCTGTGCACGTGTGTGCATTATGAATTATAAACATATATTTGAAATTGACAAATTGACCTCCGTTTGTCCAACCGCAAGTTTTTTTAAACTCTTATATGTTCCAAGAACTCACTTAGCGCACGCGTGTTCCAAATCGGAACTTGGGATGAAACATGAGCAGATCCATATATATTTGGACTTACGCAATTATCTATGGTTGTTGAATTTAATCGGTCGATGCTATGCATATGTTTCCCCACACACATTTCAAGGTGAGATGAGGGACAATAGATTTTTGCCTTTTCCCGCCTCAACTTCAATAGACAGGAGAGACTCAGACAAAAACACAAACCTCCGACCTCCGGCTCATTGCCATTCTTATCGGCGGTTTCTATCGGTCGATGGTACGGCGGTTATTATTCATCAATCAGTATACGCCATTTGATTCCCGCCCGCCGTTATGATCTCACAGTCAATCAGACCTCAGAGTGTTATTGTCATGGTCGCTTTTTATATCAAGCAGTTCAAGTCACATACCTTTGAACGATGCATCAATCAGCAGAAATCAAGCATGTAATTATATGCAACTTCAAGTTGAGGATCACAGCTGCGCTGAGCTAGCACTAATTCAAGTCAGATTTTAGCGGTCTCTATTTCAAGCGCCGTCATCAAGTTCACCGAGTTAGTTACATGATTATAAAATTGGCAAACTGTATTACTGTATATGAGTTGTTGTATATATACAAGTAATTAAACCTGAGGCTACTTCAAGTTCAAGTAGTCTATTCGGTCTCGGTGGGACAAATGTCCCGTTTCGCCACCAAAAAACCGTCAGTCAGTCAGTCAAGGCGCACCTTTGACAAGAGCCTATGGCGTGCAAAAGGAGTTTAACTTTGTCACTTGCTCGTGTATCATATATATATACAGTTAACCAAGACTTCGGCGAGCATCTTAAAATTCCGCGACGACAACTTTAACAAGCCGGGAGCGACTCAACTCTGACTGAAAAAGCTCCGAAGTTGTTGTTGGAACAGTTACGAAACCTGATGATCTGGTGCTTCTTGAACAGCCGCACTTCTTCTGCACGACTCCTCGGCTCCTCGATGGAAGGAAACGGTCAAAAGACCATATGACCACCACCACCACCACAACCGCCCGGCGAGCCAAAAATTAAGTAATAATAAAAATCAACACCTGTGTAGCACTGTAGCACACAATGTGTAGACGCGCCCGCGCGCGGTCAACGGTACACTTTTATAATACCAATTCGCAAAATCAGCTGTCTTGCTCTGGCTTGGAGTCTGTACGATACGATGAAAAGACGATGGGATTCGAGGATGACCATGCAGAATCATGGCGGATTTTTCTGAATGGTCATTGGGATGAACAGCCTTTACAGCGAAAGACATACACAACACGCACCTCATCACGTTGCTTCTTTACAGAAGCCGCCTTCGAAGTCTTGAGTCTTCGCAAGACTTCTTCTTGATACCACTCTTGCCCGTTATTATTCGGAAGCTGCAGCATCTTTTGGTGATGGGTTTGCCAAATGTTGAAAACCTGGTGCCTGCTATTACTTTACGCACTTGTCATCATCATCATCATCCTGGTCTGGTACTACTTACTGAGGCTCATTAGTCTTCGGCGAACAAGTTTACTCTGTCCATATGTATATACAAACATGTATGTACTACAATTCTTTGAGGCTCCGCGTGTATATAGAGGTGTTAAATATTATTGGCAAACCCGCTTCTTGTGGTACCACCTGAGCAAGGTGGGCTCAACCACCTTCTTGGGCCATTGAAATTACATGATGAGGAGAGGCCATGTATTTCACTTCCTGCTTTTACTGGTTCTTATATATATTACCTCACACGAGCTTCCCTTGATTTCTTCAAGTCCAGTCAGAAAAGGCAGACTTGCCTCACCTGACGACACTAAACGCAGTAATTCTTCTCACTACAATTTCCAATAAAGCCTCCTGATATCAATCAACAACAAAGTGAACAAGGTGAATGAAGTGAACAAAGCCTCTTTCTCTCCTCCTCTCCTCAGCTGTCAACCAAAAAGTTTTTTGCCGAGCCTTAAATGGTAAACTTCCAGCTGCCAACCAGGCAACAATGGAACTTGCTTCTGACATGGCCGTCGGCGATACCAACAAGCCAAAAGCTGTGTCGCTTTTTATGAATCAATCAGAATTGCGCCGTACATTCAACGTGCAAAAGGTATTCCCACTTACCCCAACATGATCCGATGCTCAGGAGGATGAGTTCCGAAGTCGTCGCCGCCACCGCCGCCGCCGCTCACCACCTTCCTTGGAAACTTCAAATAGTCACCCATGACCAGCAGATCCTTGGCAACAATCATGCGCTCGCGCTCCGACTCGTGAGCGGCGCTCAAGTCCCCTTTGTTGAGCAGAAGGTTGTTCCTGAGGCGGGATTCTCTTGAAGTGAGTTGGGTCAAGTCACTACTACTACTGCTGGACACGTTGCGGTCGCCACTACTACACTCTTTGTTCCCACAAACGCTCCTTATGACAGCCACAGCATGTCCGCCTTCACCAAAGTCGTGTTCTTCGGCGACAAGGCCTTCTTCTTGAGCGGCAGTCTTTTTCCAAAAGTTGACAGCGGACCCTATTTTCGCAATCTTCTTGGTCATGGAGACGACACGGACGTGGAGTATCTTTTTGACTTCTTCTTCAGGACCGTTTGATATTGTTTTGATTCCCTCCATGAATAAATACCCTGCCTTTTCCCCTGATAGCCTTCCTTGTAGTTCACTTGGACAGTCTCTTCTTACTCATCCTCATCCACCAAGAGGAATCTCCTTCTTCGTATACTTTGACTTTCTCCAGTGCTTTCTCCAGTAAGCTCGACTTGGTCAAGTTCAGTCAGGGAAGTAGCGTATATATTATATTAATCACAAAGACGCTTCCAAACCGTCTAATAACCGTGCTGGATTCAAAAGAGGTTTTTAAGAATCGTTATATTTTTCAAAGTTCTTCTGGTTGTACGCTTCACCAACCTCCGTCCGAATCCCAGCAACGTTTTCACTCAAGTGAGCGCTTGCCAACTTTTCCACTCCGAGTACATTGAGGCAGTCGAGCTGCAGTACTTGGTTTGAAGTTGGCTATGTACTCACTTGGCTAGTTTCTCATGTTGCAAAATCCTGCTGCTCCTCCTGCTTGCTTTCCTTATTATGAGACTCTCTCTCTCTCTTGAGCTTTTTCCCAGCTCGTTCTTTCTTGGTTTCTCTTGTTCCCTAATGTATATATATAAAGTGGGAATATGCGGCGAATTTGTAGTTGTTTCTTATGGCAGGGAAGCATAGAAAAATGTCGCTGCTAAATTAACCTACAGGCTACTACTTGAATAGTTACTTAATTTTGAGAATTACAGAGGCTAAAATGAAGAATACTATTGCAATTTTGTGGACAGAAAAATATATTAGAATCATTTTGCCGTGTTTACAATTTTTTTGCAATGACAAATACCATGAAGAACTGAAGAACACCTTCGCTCACGGGTTGTACAATTTTTGCAAGAAATCTATGAGGAGTTATATAAAAATTCAAGAAAATTTAGTAAGATAAGGTTTAGTATAAGATCGGTCTCTATAATAATCTGCTTGAATCCAGATTGATTTACGTGTTATTTTTGCCCGGAACGTCGTCGTCGTCATATGACAATATTACAATATACTGTATGTATATATATAGTACGAGACGATGGATTTCCAACCATGATGGTTGCCACTTAATTCGCCAACTTGCACATTCCGTGATGATGCTCATTTAATACGTGACTCGATAAAACTGACCTACGTCAACAGGGTTTTTGAAACCGAGAATTTGTCGATACAGCAAGAAACTATTATATATATAGCTGACATTTTTGCTAGTCAAGCTTTAATCATACAAATCAGATATATCTGATTATTTATTTGATTATATATAATTATTGTTTGTTTCTTCTTCCAGCATTTATATAGTGTTTACTGCGGTGCATTCTGGACAAATTTCAAAGCATTTTTTAAGGACGCTGCAAAATGTTTTTTGCGCATACTCAACTCTTTGTTATAAATTCAAAGAACAAAATTATAAAAATTATAAATAAACATAGACTCTTCCAAGTTCCATAAATCAAAATCGCACCTTCTTCCTCTTTTACGTGCTCTAATATACTCACTTGTCTAAAATTTGGGAAAAGCCCGCATACGTATGCCCAGCACGTCCACTGCACTCCACCAACCAACATAAGTTTACACAACCTGTAAACCTGCTCGAGGTCAGGGCCAACAGCTGTAGCAAGAAGCTACACAAATCTACAAGTAGCAGTCGCCAGCCCAAAGCTATATAGATATATGTACATATAAATATTCCCCAACTTTTCATGACTTTCTCCAGTCCTCTAACGTTATGTTTCTAAAAAAGCTTCTATGTTTCCACAGCACTCACACAACAGGCTTTCTCTCTCTTCTTGCTGGATTTATACTTTTACTTGGCTGGAGGAACATTGTGCGTGCTTATGCATGCTTCTTGTAGCTTTCTATCCCTGTTTCGCTAGCTAGCGTTAGCGTAGGTTCGGTTCCTAGCTTATCGATTTTCACACAGACACTCAAAGCCTAAAGCTCAAAGAGTCTCTAAATAAAATTCGCAAACTTTCCTTCACTTCCTATATAATAATTTATATATACATTATGGCTCAGCTCCTTTGACATTTTCAGAAGAGTCCAGCAACTGCCACTTCTCAAGTCTGTTCATATATAGCTGCGAGGTTCTGCAAATATCTCCAGCTTTTTTGGTCTCTCAGGAGCATCTGTATATTCATAATTTCCCACCGCTGGAATTCCCTTCCTACTGGAGCCCACAGGGAACATTTGCTCCAGTTCCACTTCCCATCCTAAATATACACGACTTTTTGCTCTTCTCCTATGCTGTGAGCTGTGGAAGTGTGGACTTCTGCAGCAGCTCCACATAACCGACATTACTTTGACCTTGGCGAAAAACTGCATTTCTTTCCCTTCATCCGGTTCCTATGCACCCAAAACCGCATTTAATTACACGGGTCACGACAATGTCAAAACGTTCTTTGTGACCCAGAGAAATGCACGCGTCAATCCACACATAACAGTCCTGCTCCAAAGTCACCCTGAACAAACCTTAATTTCACCTTTGCCATTTGCCCCTCCTTAAATAGAAACTTCGAGAATAAAATCAACGTTTGCGAACTTGATAAAGGCTTTGCAAAATCTGCAATGACGAGAGTATATACACAATTTTCGCAAAAATTTCAAGGCTTCAACAGCAGATTTTAAACTTTTATACGTGCGTACATATAATAATTTTACACCTCTGAGAAAAGTTAACTACCATATAACCGCCATTTCACACACTAACCTGCATTCATTCAGCTTCAAGTCATTCACCTTCTAAGTGTGTGTAACATCTTATGAGTCAAGTTCCCACATTAAATTACACACACACACACACTTTACAAACATACAAACAAGAAATAAGAAACGTGAAACCTGGCAAAGCAAATCGCATCATCTCAAGCTAGAAGAAGCAAAGGCTTGAAACCGACTTCTTCTTTCTGAAGCCGAGTTATAAATCACCTGCAAAGTGATAAACTTGTGCAACAAGTTGAAAAACTTGAACCCTTGC
>JAQGBJ010002272.1:0-17310 GCA_034698345.1 Sphaeridia pumilis
ATGTTTGAAAGTTTTCGAGTTTCTTCTGCTATGAGTCTTTTCTTCGATCCTGAAACATCAATCCAACATCCGTCAATATTACCAAACACAATGGATTCGTCTTAAATCTCTTTGCTAAACAACTTACGTGTTTAAAGCTACTGCAGCATTTTTATCAATCTTATTCAAGAAGTCCTCAGCTTTGCCAGCAATGTCGGTAAGCCAACTCATTTTGGTGCTTGGAGGGTCTAAATTACACTACTGAAGCAGATCAGTCTTGAATCAGGAACGCAACGCCGGGAACGGGTTGATCAAACTGTAAACAAAGCGAATAAAATTACATCTGATTTCTTGTTGTGCCTGTTCCAAGTACGAATCCATAGATTATGAGTTTTGTTCACCTTCAACAGCTCTAATTGCAGTTAACAGCCATATGGATTCTTGTACAAATTGAACGGGTTGCATTCCAGTAAACTCTACGTAGACTGCATAACTACTATAACACCAAACCAAAATCCACAATATTTCCACACCCAAGCTGATTCACTTCCACAAAATTATTTGAAATTTCTTGATAAAATCAACAAACTTTTGATTTTGAATTCTTTTTTACGCGTAGAAGTCAGAAGTGGATTTGACTTTTCTCTCCAATTAAAATTATCAATCATCTGTTTTCTCTCTTTTGAATCAACGGCGAAAAAACATCATTCTGAGAAGATCGTCGGCAACAATTTTCTGCATTTTCTTCCCTCCAAACATTTTCGAACCAAAATACGAAAATTCAGGTCGCGTAACTTTCTTCAAAATTTTATATTCTTGCATTCGAAATAAGCCTGAAAACATGAATAACGTTAATTCTATTCTTTGATAATTTCTGTAGTAGTGAGATCGTATTCAGCGTGTGAAATTTTACATGTTTAGATTAGAATGTGGTTTTGAAATCGAAATCAAACAGGTGAGTCTCCAACTGGTTAAAGGGGTTACGTTTCGTGACATTTCTGATTCTGGGTTCAAAATAAATGATCAGATCAAAGAGCTAACAAAAGTGTGTGTTCATTCCAGATTCATGGCGAAAACACGTGTAAGTTCGAAGAATTCAGGTGGTAGTGGTGGTGCTGCTGGGGCAGTTCGTCGCTTCAAAGGAAAATGGCTTCCAGGTACCAATGCAAAGGCAGAAAAGGCTTACGCTAATGGTCACAAACTTGAAGACTTCCGATGTGTTTGCTGTGACTTACCCTTTGCAACCGAACAAGAACTTCAAGCTCATTTGAAAACCAAAGATTTGACCAAAGATGAAAGAGGAAGATCGCGATCGCCCATCAAGCTTGGAGCTGTTTCAACTTTGTGGACCAAGTCACCGCCTTCTTCAGAGCAAATGCAAGCAATACAAGCTGCTCAGCCTTCGAAAAGGCCGTATCAGTTTGATGTTTTGGGGGACGTTGAAGAAATGCCAAGTCATAGACCGAAGCGAAGTGCCACTTTTACAAAGGCTTCAGCAAGAGCAACTTCGGGATCGGATGAACCAAATGCAGATAATAGAGTCCAGTGTCCGACATGTTATGCGACTTTTGATTCCAAGATGATGGGGAAACATTTGTTGTCATTCTTTCATTGTCAAGTAAGTTAAATCTATATTGAGCATTCTCAAGTTGGTTGTGAATATGCTATGGGATGGAAACCGAAGAATGTTTTTTTTAATTACAGCAATCATCGATCCGTGGAAGAACTGGAAATGAAGAAGAAAAACTCTTGTTGGATAATATACAGGGAATCGTCCAACTGTCCCCTTTCCAATGCCGACCTTGCAAGTTCTACTTCAACCGACATGAACAGCTATTGAGCCACTTTGAAGAAGTGCATGCTGGACGTTGGACTGGAGCTGCCAAGAAGCCAGCGATAGATCTAGCATGGGACTGTTCGGCTTGTAGAAGCAAAGGAATCAGCACTGCTGATATGTTGGAACATCTAAGCAGCTCTTCTCGGCATAAGAAAATGCAGGCCGCTATTGGAATGTCGATCCCGATTGTTCTGAGCACCGTACAGTTGTTCAAGTGTTACGTGTGTCCAGGAAAATTCACGTTGAGACGATCACTGGCAAGCCATTTGAAAGTTTGGCATCCGGATTATGTTGATTCGAAGAGTAGACTGCGGAGTTCTGAAATGGAAAATATGAAGAAGCAAGCAGGAGGAGCAAGAAGACAGCCGTTGGAAGCAGTGAAGGCTGTTGAGAATGGTGGATCGGAATCAAGTTCCACTTCCACTGGAGTGAACCGTATGAAGAAGTTCCAATGCTCGACTTGCGAGTACAGTACCGATAGAAAGTCTCGCTACGTTGAGCATCTGAACACACATGACTTGGGACGATCTCGTAATTTTGAATGTGAAGTATGCAGCAGTAAATTTTATAACAGGTAAGTTCTGTGAAGAGTAACCTTTGAATTTTGACATTGTGGAGTAACCGAGATGCCCTATAAATGAATGCTTTTCATTTTGCAGATCTCAGCTAAACTATCACAGCAAAACCCATTCAGACAAGATCCTTCATTGCACATTCCAAGGATGCACCTACACCGCAAGAGTTTCGTCCGAATTAGCCCAACACAGCTTGATTCACAACGCTGTCAAAGCTTTCAAATGCGATCAATGCGATTTCGAGTGTAACTCCAAAGGGAACCTGAACCGCCATGTTCGTGTAGTCCACCAAGAAAACGACCAAGTCCTCAAGTGCTACGAATGCGGGTTTATGGCTAAAAATGCAAGTGCCTTGAAGAAACATGCTGTTAGCCATGTCGCAGTCCGACCGTACACATGTCCGTTTTGTGAATATACCAGCAAGTCTCTCGTAAGGAAAATCAAACCGCTTCTTAATGGATGATGGCTATATAATACATAACTCCTTATGAATCTCATCAATCTGATCTTCGTTGCTTTTAACAGGACAATTTGCGAACCCATGTCATCTGGCGCACATTTCATAAAGGCAAGCAACTTTACAACTGCAGCTTATGTGACCAGTCTCTGTGCTTCACCACCAACACCTTCAAAGAATTCAAATCTCACGTTCAAGACTGTCATCCGGGTCATGCTGCAACTGATGATGAATTGCTGACCATTGCTAATATTCGCAAATCAGTAAAGTAAAGAGTTATGATTGATTCCAACGTAATTTCCACTACCTTTTTATCAATCTTATCATCAAACTTTATCATCCCTCGTTTACCCTAATTGTCGTTTGATTCCAGGCATCGCAGTAAGTCTTGGAACCAGTCCAGTCCATCCCAACGTTTTGTCTTCCTCAACGCAACGCTACGCAATTTCGCCCTGTCGCTTCTGCATATGGTCGATGCTCGTCAACGTTCTCCATGGAAAAACCCGTACGGAACTTTCCCGCTGCCTTATAAAACCCGTATACCTCTTTTTCTCGAAACTTCTATCCTGGATTGATAACAAGCCGCTAGGAAATACTGATTAGCTTGATTTAGAGATTATCCACTAGAGCTTTAGCAACAGAATTGGATTCTCACAGTTCTTCCAGTCGTTAAGATCTCGTTAGCTTTAACTTATTCCATAGGCAGTTAGCAAACAGTATTTGTGTAGTTTAACCTCGTGTTGGTTAAACATTAAACAGTTTTTTGTAAAGGAGAAATGCCGTGTTTTTCTCGATCTACTCCTCTGAATGTCTTGTTATGATCGAATCTTTCTCATGCAAACATTGAGCTGATCACACAGGCTCTATTAACCTTGATTGTATTTGTACAAGCATTAGCTTTCGTAGAAATTAATTTACCAGGCATTTTCAGATTACTTTTTTTAGTCACCGACTTCCCGGCGGCACCTGCCGCCAAACGTGCGTCGCAGTGCCAGAGCGGTATTTTCCAGACGTCTGACCTGCCGCGGAACTTTCTTCCTGTACTTTCGGCTTTCTCGAAAATTCGCCAGCATTTTCGACGGATTCACTCCTCATCGTTACCAACGTTCGCAACGTTTCCAACATCGTCATTTCGCCAACGTTGACCAGATCACGTAAACGCTTCTCCTAAATGCGTCATTTCTCTTTTTTGCTCACGCATCTCCATTATATATATCCAGACGGATGAAGATCCTGTTTAATACGCTTTTTAAGCCTTAGTACGCCCACATTCTGATTCTTCCGCCTAACGCTGCAGCGTTTTAAGATATTCAGCATATGTTTCTCGAATCCTTATTTGCGTCATGTTCTCTGTCGCCAAAAAACGTGGGATTTTGACCATGCTGCAGTTCATAGAATGCCCCAAATCTCTCTTCACTTTTGACTTCTCCAGAAGCCGAGAATTATCCAGATTACAAAATACAGTTGAAATACATATTGAAGGTACCTTAAACCTCGAAGGTTCTTTGTTCTTCTGCCGTTCGTTCCTTCCAATGAAATATGTGAGCCCTTACAATAGAATGTTGCCTGTTGCCTCAACCAAAACAATAACAAAACCATAAAACCTTGGCGAGTTTCTCGCCAACACAACGTTTTACAGCATACCACTATATACAGTACCTGAAATAGCCAAAGTAAGCCGGTTTGTAAAAACGAGCCGCATCTAGTTCCACTGTTTTTCTTCATAATTTCGATATTTAGCACCAGTTTTCGATGATTCAATCCCGAAACCTTGATTAGCTTACTCGATTCTTTAGCTTTTTTCAAGTTGAGTTGAAAACTCGTGGTTTTCGCGTAATTTCAAAAGTGACAATTATATAACTTGCCATTTGATTGGGAATTTTCAGTTGTAACTCCAAGTGTAATTAAGGTTAAAGTTAACGCTGGATGAAGCTGAAGCTTTTATGCATTACAACTATGAAATGGAGAGAGAAAAATACAAGTAAAATTAATCAAAAGTTAATAATTTCCATTAACGGGTTAAAACTTTCGAAAAGTTTCTGGAACATCTGCTCTTCATTTGGAGCAAAGAGAATGGCGCGGAAAAGCACAGGGGTTCTCGCAAACCGTCCAACACGGAGGAGTACAAGCTATTGCGTACAATGTAGCTGGGGGAGAAGGATCTAGAATGAGGAGAGAAGGGCGGATGAGAGACAAAGACGTTCATGTTTCTATGGCGCTTTAACATAAGAAAAGAGAAACGTTGGAGAATCGCTTCACTCTGCTACGGGCAGTCGAGGAAGAAGGTTGTCGCTCGTGTATAGTCAGTTGCGTGGTCGCAGATAAAGTTTACAAGGAAAAATGTAGAAGAAAAAGATAGCCAGTCAGAATGGAAAGGCAATTTAATAGTGTTTTTTGCGGCCCAGTTTGCCATATTGTTCATCGTGGAAGGAAATTCAGTCAAGAAGCAGATCACATACAGTTTTTCTGGGTGAAATTCCCAAGCTAGAAGGAGATTTTCTTGAAGATTTGTTGAAAAAGTTGGAAATATTGTGTGGAAAATCAGAGAAGGGAAGGAAATAACTGCTGGTCCATGTTCTGCAGTCCCATTATCTCGGTCGGAGGTGCTGTGTTGTGTGTTTCGGGATAATTCAGGTAAAACGAATTTATTAACGTGTTGCGCGATTTTTCATGTATTTTGTAATGTTTTTGAATCTATTTTGCTTGTGGTAAATCAAGTAGATTTGGTGGTAAAAGTGTTACAAAGAGTTGCTTGCAAAATGGTTGGAAGTTTCTGATAATTTTTGATTTTTACAACATTGTGTAGTAATTTAAAAGGATTCGAATTTAGTAGATTGAAAATTTTGGATTTTCCAAGATGGCGGACGTTGTGAAAACGAGACAGTGTAAAATCTGTAGTAATGAGGAAGACGATGTGCATGGAGGCATATCTGGGGTATGTGAGGGTATAGGCGAAAGGAGGGAAACGTATGTAAGTATAGGGAGGGAGTGAGTAAGTGAAGGGGTGACGTAGTACTGCTTGTAGTGGTCGGGATTGTAATGCTTTTAAATGGGAATGGGATTTTCATGTGAGTATGTACGTATGGGGTGAGAGGGCTGGGGAGCAGAGGCAGCAGGGGCGAGATGAGAAAGGAAGGAGGCGTTAACGTTTCGGGGTTTTTGTGAATGTAGGGCAGAGGAAGAGAATAACGTTTGAATTTGTGAGAGGTAGGAAATGACGTTTCCGTCGTTAATTTGAGAGGTTGAAACGTTGGGAACGTTTAACGGTTTTGTAGCGATGAAACAGTTTTGTGGCCTGATGTTGAGTTACAGATGCTTTTGCAATTATCGTAATGTATTGCTGGCGAATAACGTTGTGTTTTCGTTTGAGAATGGCCATGAGGAAGAGAGTGATTCATGAATGAGTTGTTGCGAATTTTAGTGGTGACGAAGGTCATGAGTTGGCACTTATGAAGTTGGTGATGTGGGATGATTACGTTTGATGGTGCTTGATAAAGTAATCATTAGAAATTTTGCTTGGGTTCTCAGTCAGTTTGTGGTGGAGTTTGAGAAGATTTGCTAGGGAATCATTTGTTTTGCAGCAACTTCATGTAGTGCAAGTTTTGGTATGAGCTTTTGCAGCAACTCGAGGTAGTTCAATTTTGGTAATTTATTTTAAGAGTAGTGCTTGAAGCGCGAGCTTTTTTGCGGTATTTTAAGCGTGAATAGTAGCTAATGGCCGGTCCCTTTTTGGACTTTTATAGCCCTACCGGCCGCGTGAGCTATGGGTGGTCTGCTGGAGTTCATCGTTGGTTACCATGCATCAAATCAAGTCCTTGTTCCCTGTCCCGCTAGACTCGAGTGTCAGTCATGTCATCATCATGTCCAGGTCAGAGGTCAATCAATCAAGAGGTCCATAAGCCCAAGGCAGGCGTGTAGTCTCTCATCTTGTGAGGAAGGCCATTAGGAATCAAGATTCTCTCGTTGGGTTCTGAAGATTTGAGGAAAGGAAGATCATCGATGGTTTATGGACAAGGAAGGCAAAGTCATCTCCAGTTGAGGATCCAGCGGCCATAATAATTTGTAAAACTATCAATTGTGTCTATTTTGTGGAGTGCCCGTAAGACTAGGAGTTAGCTGCCCGTAAAATTACCACCACCGATTTGTATAGCCGATCTTAGGTTAAGGTGCTGAGAGGAGTTGTATTTACTATTTTTGCTGATTCGACAACCCAGTTGTGTGCAATTGTAAATGGCGTAAAGCCTTTGGTTTTATATCGGAGCTAATCATAATCATGGAACTTGTCCCTTTGTCAATCTTTTGAGTTTAGCCAAGTTGGTCGTCATCGTCTTGAGTATCAATCAACACCATGTGGAAGATCCTTGAATCTGAAACGTCTGTTAAAAGTTCTCCTGAGGATCTGTGTAAGCTGTAGCAGTATCAAATATTTTATCTCCAGGGGAGGCCCTGCCTCCCCTGTAACTTGCGTTTTTTCCAAGTTTTGCAGTTACAACACAACTGAAGCGGTTTAACGTTAGAAAATGGGCAGATCTACAATCGATCTTGCAAATGTGTCTGGTTCGTGGGAGGCGATATTTGATCCCGTTAAGAGTGAATGTGGTAACTTTTGTATCTTTGTCATTGTTGGGGTTCGCCCCCTAAGAGGAAAACTTTGTCTGTTAGTGTTCTAGGAACCGAGTCGGGGAAAACGTTACCGGCTCCGGTCATCTCCTTCGTTGCTCTCCGAGTCAAGTCCCAAAGTATCCAGGTTTTGTGTTTTCAAAAGTTTAATATCGTTGCGGCAAAACTTGTTTGTGAGTTGTTCCAGTCCACGTGTGGAATCATGAATCAAGATCCCGTCATCAGGAAATTGTCGTCAAGAAGTAATTTGTCAAAAGTTGAGTTATCAAGTCACCGAAGCTGCGTAAATAGTATTTTATTCAAAATTTTATGAGGACCGGGGCTTAACCCCCGTGAAATTTGGTCTTTGTCAAGTGTTTCAGGATGGGGTCGAGGAAAACGTTACCGACACCCATGTTTCGTTTATGCCCTCAACAACAACGTGTTAGGATTTCGTCATCGTCGGTCTGATTGTTTTGGAACTTCTACCTGTTATGGTCACTAAGTTGAATCCTTTTATCTACCTTGGTGTGTTGGCAACGTGGGTTTTGTGTTTAAAGTGTTACAGGCGTTCTGTCCCTTCCTTCCTGGTCGAGTTGTCCAACGGTTGCCGTCAAATAGGTCCTGTATGTTAACGTATTTGATTATCAAACGAAAATGTTAGTAACTTTTTAGAGCCTTGCTCTGCCTTGGAAATGTGTTTGTGCTAGTGTTCCAGGAACCGAATTAGGGAAAACGTTACTAATTCGGACTTCGTTTGGTTGTGCGTGTGCACCTTTTCTGGTCCTCACCGCTGTTGGTGGTCTTCGGTTTTCTGCTGTGGAAGAAGTCCCTACGGTTAAAAGTCAATTGGTCTTGTATGTTAACGTTTCCAATCTATTATAATTATTTCAAAATTTTGAGAGCCTGCTCTCCTGTTCGAAATGTGTTTCCAATAGTGTTCCAGGCACCGATTCAGGAAGAACGTCACTGTTTCGGTCGTCCGAAGTCATCCAGTTGGATTGGGAGAAGTGTGAAGGATTCGTCCTGAGAGTTAAGGAATTGAGTTTGATGTAACAGCTTCGGTATACACTTCGGTTAAGAAAATCAACTTCTGCGGTTGTCGAATCATAGGGGCATAGCGTCGTAAGGCACATATTTGATATTTCATTGAAAGGTTAACTTTTTTGGTGGTGTATAAGTTTTTCTAGAGTTTGTAAAGGCTGAAAGGTCTGATGGAATCGAGTCGGCACTAATTATGCAGTAGCCAGATTGTCGAGAGGATGGTATTTTCAAGTTTTTACCTTATGGCATGGTAGGATAGCAACAAGAAAGGTGTTTTGAGTGTTTATTCCCAGTTCCCTCTCCAACACCCTTATGGACTCGTAAGAATCTTTGGTCATCACTCGTGTCAAGGACATCTGAATCTCTTTGGAAGAATAAAATTCTCACCGATCGGCGTCTCGGGTCGACTGCCGCGGCAAAAAAGAAAATCTTGTGTGAAGCGGTTTATTGCGGACGCGGTTCGTCATCTACATGTGCAACACTGGTCAGAAGGCAGAGGAAAGCCTGAGGTTACATCATGGACTGCATCATCTGCGCGATTGCCTGTCATCTTGGAATCTAGGACTTCGGAGTTCGTGCTTCGGGTCAATTGCGTCCCTCCCGGTCCCGTCGTTAACAAGAAAGAATCTGACCAAGTTCCCGCTAGGAATAGTTCATCAGTAATCTTCAGTCTCATCGGCTCCCTTTTGGTATCGGCAAATCCAAGCTAGTTCATGTCATTGTTGGGTCAAAGGAGCCTTGTCTCCGCCGGAAACTTTGTTTGAAGTCGTTGCAGCACCAAGTCAGGGAAAACGTTACTGGCTTTGGTCGTTGGTCATCTCATCCCACGTTGTTATTACTGGTCCTTGAAATCGGAAGAGCATCGTGTATTGCTGGAGAAATTCCAAGTTTTGTCTGAAGTCAACATCGGAGCTCAGGTCGTAGGCGTTTTTACAACTGTTGGTTGTGTCTAACAGAGGTCAAGCCTCTTCGGAGGGTTCGTTTGAATTCTTGCAGCGCCAAGTCAGGGAAAACGTTACTGACTATGGCTGAAGTTTTGGTTCCCCATGAGGCCATCCACTGAAGTTTCCTTAAGCTGCCATGTTTGTCATCGTGGAAAGAACACCTGTTTGATTCGGTCAATTTAATCACCGCTGTTCCTGAAGAAAGTCGAGGTTTATGTTTACTGAGTTTCGTAATGGGTTAACGGAGGTTCGTCTCCTGCGGAAAAGAGGTCTTCTTGAGTTGTTACAGCGCCAAGTCAGGGAAAACGTTACTGACTTTGGCTGAAGTAGGAAGTATCGCCGGAATGGCCATCGAGTCGAGTTGAGTACGATTAGGAGGACCGTCTATGAAGTTTCGAGTCGTCGCCAGCCCTTTCTGTCGTGTCCGTTCTTTGCCCGTGCTGGCGTCCATCTTGTCTCGGTTCGTTAAGCAAAAGTTTGCGAAGTTAACTTGAAAGTCCCTATGATGTATCCAGTCTGCCTCGTGAGGGGAAGGAGTCTACAGCGTTGGAGTTGTTACAGCGCCAAGTCAGGGTCGCTGGAGTAGGAAGCAAAGAAGTTACCCGGTGTCCGTCTATGGTCTTTTGAAGTTGCCGCACGTGTTCAATGGTTTTCGACGAGACTGTCATGTCCAGGTTTTGAAGCTTTATCAGTTCTGCATGACGTAATGGAGGCTTGCCTCCCGAAGAAAAGAAGTCCTCTTGAGTAATTGCAGCATCAAGTCAGGGAAAACGTTACTGACTTTGATCAAGCTGAAGTCGTCATCTATCGAGGATCACTGGTTTACTTGACGTTTGTCCAGAAGTAGTCATCCCCGCGTTCGAGTTGGTTTTTCCTGTACATCTCTGGACTTGGAGCCGTTTCGGTTCGCTGTGGAAATTTATTCAGTTTGAAGTAGAAGTTTGTGGGAGCTTAGCTCCCGTGGAAGAAAATTGGTCTATCTTGTTCCAGCGCCCGGTCAGGGAAAACGTTACTGGCCGTGGTCATGCTCTAGAGGTCGAAGAAGTTCGTTTGGGAAGAGTTGGTCTCCGATACTGCGTTAAGTTCATGTGGTATGTTTCCCTACTGAAGTTTCTCAATCCGAAGAATTCAAGTCAAGTTCTACATCACCAAGTCTGGTGTCACCCCGCGTTAGAGAATCTCATCATCGTTTGGCGGGTGTTGTTTCATCGCCATAAGGGTCAATTGAAAAGCTTCCCATCCACTTGCGTTCGAGGTCTCAAGTCGTCAATCTTACGTGTAATGCAAGGAATTCGTCACGCCGTCGAAATGGTCTCGCTGTAAGTTGAGTTTAAAATTTCAAGCATCTAAAGCTCTTGTTATCAAAGTCAATATACATGGTTAAATCTGAGGGGACAGATACTTGGGTGGGTAGCTGGGGTAACAGGTAGGAGGTATATTACGTTTGGATGGGTATTGATTCTGGGTTTAATTTTATAGGTGGTTGAGCTAATGCAACAGCACGAGCGCGTTCAAGAATGAAATTAGGATTAACCTGTAAGTTGAATTTTATGCTTTTGAAATCGGTATTAAGTGGGTTGAAATAATTCCAGTCATAATGCGAATGCTGGTAAAACAGATACTGATTGAATTAACTAGTAATGCCGCTTAGGTAGGTAGGTGAGTGGTACAATGGTAGATCACATATTGATTATGTTGTTCAATTTGTAGGTGAAATGGGATTATTGTTGCAAGTTTCTAACAGTCGGAGTCAAAATTAACCCTGTAAGTTGAGTTGCGTGTTTTCAAAAGTTTTTGTACTTGGTTTGGAAATCTTGTGAAAGCTGATAGAGCAGATATTTGATTGATAAAGGCTGCGTTTTTTAGTTACGTCAATGGTAAAGCAAGTATTAATTCTTGGGCTGAATCTGTAGGGTAAAGGGAATTTACAACGGAGTTTTAACAATCAGGAAGTGTAAGTTGCATGATGCTGCAATGTTGCTCCTTCAGATGCGCAATTATTTTGCTGTTCAGAAATTAACGTGCTTTGGCAGTAATATTCGCAAGTAACTCCAGGGTATTATTAGTTAGTTGTATTTGAGGAAAGAAATACTGCAGAGAGAAGAAGGATCAGTGATTGATAGAAGGTGATTTTTGTAACTGTCTAAAGTTTGTTTGATGGGTTTAGTGCTTTTGGAATATTTTTAAAACTTGAAGGGCAGATGCTGTCTCTCTTATGCCACTTTTTTAATTCTTGCTTCAGCTGACTTGAGGTTTTATTCCAGGGCTAAATTAACTTGAATAAGCTGTCTGAATTTGCGAATGCGCTGATTTCTGTTTTGGTGTAAGATTGAATATTTCAACATTCACATATAAAGATGCATTGCATGCATTAGGAGATTCTAAAAATTTGAAAAATTGTCTCTATTGAAGGTGTGTGAGCGGTTCAAGGCGGAATGTATTATTTGTTGGTCTAAATTAGCAGCTTTGTAAGTTGAAATTTTCTTGGCCTTTTTCATTAATTATATCGTTCGCTTGCGATTTTTGCTGACTGACAGCTGATTGAGCAGATATGGTTTGGTTTTCAATGACTGTGCGAAGGTTTGAGTATTACGTGTTAGTTTAGAGCGGCAATTGATTTTCATTTGGTTGTAGGTTGAAAAATGGCGAATGCCGAGTTATGTAATTGAAGGGCGAGGATTGGGGATTATGTAAGTTACGAATCGACTGAAATTTGAGCTGAATTAATGTTGTGTCAAGCAAACGTATTATTTAATCCACTCGAATGGGTATTTGGGAGGGAGCTGTTAAGATCAGAGTTGGTTGACTAATAGAGCTGCACATTCGATAGCGGTTTGGTATTTCTCCGATTCTAATTTAACTATTAATCCCTTCAGGTGTGTCTGGTCATCATTCGGAAAGGATAGCTGAAGTTATGAGAGAGTTGGTTTACATGAAATCGGAGCTCCCCTTTGGTCAATGGTCCATAGTCCTGGTCAGAAATGTCATCATCAGAAAGGTCAAGATCATCGTCAAGCCTCTGTGGCTAACTTTGGAAATATTTTTCGCGTTTCATCATCGTTTGGTCCAGTCCTGGTCAGGAGGTTCATCGTTTGGCAGTCTCGTTGAGGATGAGTTGGTTCGAGATGTATCAAGCTGGCGTATTTGTGTCCATTCCTGTCCTGACCTATCAGAGTCATTCTTTGAGGTTGAAGTCGAGTTGTATCCCACACCTTCGTGACCTATCAGAGGTCGTCATCATCGTTAAGGCTGGAGTCAAGTTGTATCGTCATCGTTGTATCCCTGCGTGACCTATCAGAGGTTCATCGGTATTATCATCATCGTCTTGTCCCTTCTCGGAAGCGGACCGTCATCTTGTACCTGTCCGAAGAAAGCTAGCGTTGCTAAAAGTCAAGAATTTGAGAGAAAGTCTCGAGGTTTTGCATCGGTCATCTGGAATAGTTTCGTTGTGAGGCTCTTAAGAAGGAAAGGATCCATTAATATTCCCCAGTCGCATCATCGGTACGAGTTCAGTCAGAGGATATCCAAAAATTGTTGTCATCCTGAGAACCCTGTTAATACATCCCGTATTGTACTACGCAGAGACGAAAGTTGTTACACTTGTTGTTCTGCGGTCACTGACGAAATTGGAGGCTGGGTTGCATGAGTAGCAAGTTGGACACCTGTATCTGAGAAGATTGACACGAGCTTCACTAACATCCCTGCTGCTGCATCGTCTGTCTGTCAAGCTTTGGCATTTTTCAAAAATCAAGAAAGCGTGTGGCTCACGCTTCACTGTCGGACAGGAATCTCTGTTTTCTTCACACATCCTTTTTGGTCCGTTTCTCCTGCTGCTACAAGTCTCGTTGTTGACGCACACACTACCATAATTTTTGCAATGTTTTGTCGTGGGGTTTTGTATTTTCTCTATCTCTCTCTGGAATGGACATTTTATATATTTATATATATTATATTTGCGTAGCCGCCTTGTAGGCAAAAAGTGTAGAGCTCTATTACATGAAACTCAGTGTCTCTGAGTGTTTGTTGTGTAGACGTTGTATTGATTGTAGCCTGTGTAAATTTTTAAGTTGCGCAATGATCGTGGGAGGCGGCTATATTATTGGTGTTGTTGTTGGCAACGTTGAAAGTGACTGATATACATGTTTGAGTAGGAAAGAGTAGAAGAATTTGTATGAGAGAAAGGTGAAAGTTTGAGATACTTTAGTGAGTACACACACTGTATGATAGAGTTGAGTGCTGGACAAGTGCAAGGCCGTACGGTAGACGATATGAGCTGGAGAAAATGTGAAGGAAAAAGAAGAAATGAAGCCGGATCGAGCCGTGAAATCGAGAGATAAGGAATACCAGTTTGAAACTGAAGTTTGATAACAAACAACCGCTGGGCGCGGATTGAGGATTCAAGGATGAAGAAGACGGAAGAAAGCTGGAAATATTAAGATGAAGAAAGAAAAAAGGTTGCTGGCCTGATGCCACGGCTATGTGAGACGCAATCCTGGAGGTGGATTAGCGTTAGTGAAGAAGATTGATTCTGATTTCAGAAGTATGAAGGCTGTCCAAGTGACCTGAGGCGAGGCGCTTGCGATGAACGAGGGAGGTCTACCAAGTTAAGGAAGATCTAAATTGTAAACTGGGTGACTCTCAGTCGCGGAACGTGTGCATCAGGAAGGAAGAAAGAAAAAGAATGAATCAATCTTTGAGCTAAGGTTAGCGAGGAAGAGATTGTCGTTGTTGTCGTTCTGGGAGATACCGTGACTCGGTACGGTGTAGAAAATACGCATCACGTCAAGATGTGTGTATTCTATAGAAGATAAGGCCTTACAACTTTCACCGTCAGATGCCCGGAAAAGGGTGAGGATTCTGTGTAGCAACAGGGGCGAGATTTCCTATCGGAAGTAGCATCAGTTCAGAATCCTAGTAACCTCGTGTCTCGAGGGGTCTCGATTGAGTCATGCACTATACTCAACAACAACCAGAAGTCACCAACCACTACTACTACTACTACTACTCCTACCGACCGGGTATTGTCAGGTGGACATTTTCGCCGACAAATCCGACTTTACATAGGCAGCCGCTTGCCTCTACCACAAATCATCATTTGATTGTCTTACACCTGTACTTTTGCTGCTGAGCTGCTACCCTGTACTACTACTACCATATAAATACTACTTTGCTACTACTACATCACAAGTCCGAGTCTTGAACTTGGTTTTGTCACTGTACCACCATCCAAACCGTGTCTCGGTTTGACTGCCTGGGATTGGCGGAGGTAGGTTGGGTCACACAACCTTTTGTTGAAGCGCCTTACTCTTGTAAGCGTGGAAAACGTCGTGTCTGCTGCTGCTGCTTGTTGTAATTATGTATAATGATAAGGCAAGTCACTGTGTCACAGTGCGGTTGCACATGATTTGAGCAACTTGACTGGTTCCAGTCTTACTTATGCTGAATTGCTGACCGCAGGCAGCAACGACCGCATATTTCCTTGGGTGGGTTTTGTCCGAAAATACTAACTGGAAGACCAGCTGGTAGTTTGAGAGAAAAACAAGACAACCTCCTGCGAATGGCCTTTCGGCCCCCTGAAATCCATCATCCTGTTCTCTGGTTCCGGTTCCTCCTCGTCCATCAGGAGTCCCCCTGCCCGTCCGTCTGCCCGGATATTACACAAGTCCTCTTTGGAGTTCCCTAGGATTGAGTGGGTCCCATGTGTCCTGACGCTCTGACTGACTGAGTACTTAGGCTAAGGTTGAAGTCCTACACTGAAGACTGCTTGTCGTCGTCGTGTTTCTGCTTTACGTCCCTAGTCCCTGCTGCGTTTACAAGCCTGTTGAGGTATCATCATCCTGTTCGAGTCGACTGTTGAAGTTCATGTTCGGTAAACACCGCCTTTTCTACGTTCCGTTCCCGCCTCGTTGAGCTATCATCGTTTTCGAGAGACTGTTGAAGTAGTCCTTGTCCCGGCTGAGAAGTTATATTCGGTACGTCATCCACTTCTACAAGTATTTTGAGCGCTGGTATAAAGCAGATAAGCCCCCGAAGAATCTTCGTTGTTTAGACGTGACCAGTACCAACTGGCCGAAAACCATCTGTATCGAGCTGCGTCGAAGTTGAAAGAAGTCGAATAGCCTTTATGCGTATCAGCTGCCATGGATTGCGGAGGTCCTGTTTTCGAACATGGTTTGGGTCCCTATTGTTACTCATCCGCACCAGGTCTTTGAGCTGAAGTTGAAGAGGTTCCCTGCCATAAGACGTTTGAGAAAGGTTCATGTTTCGGACTGCGTTTGGAAAGTCCAAAGTAGCGCTGAGGTTTCCAGAAAGTTGCTGAGAGTCGATTTGACACACGCGGATGTGTTCGTTAACTGCTGTTCCTGAAGTTACGTCATCCCTTGGTAGACCAAGTCCGTGTCAACAAGGAAGTCTTGAGTATTTGCTGCATACTTGAGAATTTGAATCGGACTTGAAATTGGGAGAGTACTACTACGTTGCCCTTTTGGAGTTTCCGTGTGTATCGAGGTAATTTGCTACTGCAAGTTTTTTCGAACTGGACAGGTTCGTTGTCCATCATCTTACATGTCTTGGAGTTGTATTCTTTGGCCTGGGTTGGCGTTGGAAGAAGTGGGTGTATCTAACAAAGGTATGTTACTGAATGGAAAATTTTTATTTATCCAAAAGATAAATTGTGCAGAGTTTTAATTTACTTCGGTATTTACAGAAATGAAGCTGAATCTTGTCGATCCTTTACGTATCATCATCTGGGAGACGAATCCTCATCTTGTGGTAGTCATTGCAAAATCTGATTGGGAAGATTGCAATAGCTTCATCACTTCGTAGTGACATGGAAAGTCTGAAGGTTCGTCACAGTCTATACGCTGGATTTTAAGATCGTACTGGCTAAATTTTTGTGAAAATTAATGGGAGTGCTGAGAAAACTGTATTATATACAGCTTGAGTTTAACCTATTAGTAGCGACGTTATTTAGTAAGTTGGTTGAAATATTTCGAGAGTTGAACATACGTGTGATAATTCAAATGAAATGAGGATTAGTTGAAAATATGAAGAGCTAAGTTTGGAGAAAATATGAATTGGAAGTTGTATGAGAACATGTGAAAAATTTGTGTTATAGAGTTTTGACCGAAATGGACGGAGGTGATAGGATATCGATTATAGAGCAGAGGCTATTTGAGAAACATTTTGATCTTGTGAAAATCACATGAGAGTTGGTTTTGAGCGAGGTATAGTCAAGTGAACTCGTAAGAGTCAATTAATTCAGGGTTTTTGATACCTGTAATTTGGTTTCATGGAGATAAAGCAATTTTGCTGTTCACCTGGGGGAATACAGACTAAAGTGAGAGAAAAGTCTTTTATGGTATCGAGCAGTTTTTATTAGTCGCAAGTCAAGTATCGATCGGGTAAAAAATGTATATGTGGAAAAGGTTTGGCTGAAGAAAAGAGTTCCTCTTGGAGGACAAAATTTTAATGAAACCAGAATGCAAGTGGTGGAAAAGTTCGAAATTTAATAGCGTCGATATGAAAGTGAAGATAATGTAGTAGAGTATGAAAGAAAGGAAAGAAAAGAGATCCTCAATGAGGACCAAAATGAACTTAAAGTTTGAGAGAAAATATACGGTTTTTGAACCATTATATGGAATGTTGAGATTTGAAAAGAAATTCAAAAAAGTTGGCTTATGCCACAATTTTTAAATTAACGTGCTCTTTGAGCTGTCTGTACTTACTCTTGTTTGTGCCACCTGGTCGTTCACTGGTCGAATTTAGCTTTTGTACGATTCTCATCAGGTTAGAGTTGATATTTTCTTGGCTAGGAACATTTACTTGACCGTCTCGTAGTGAACGACAATAGTTTTTGACCTTTTTGGGTCTTTA
>JAQGBJ010002273.1:0-17305 GCA_034698345.1 Sphaeridia pumilis
TACTTTTTCTAGAGAATTGTATTATATCACTTTTGTGCAACACCGACAAATTTTCTCTTCTGAGTTTTTTATATTATCTGTGATCTCCAGCTATTTTGAAAATTTAAACTCTTGACTGCTCAAACACAATGACACCGACAAAATCCCGCTTCATCCTCCTTGTCGTGTATATCATATCATGTTTTACCAGAAAGAATACGTCTCCTCCAATATGGCTTTTTAAACACGCTTCCCTGGACAATCTTCACTTGAAACTGATACCTGGACACGGATTCCAGTCTTCACTCTTCTTTATCCTGCACCACCTGAAACACGACTTGATGTTGAGCAACAACAACAACGAAGAAAGGTGTAATAGATACACCACGACGATTCAGCTCATTCAACCAAAGCTAATAGATTCATTATTTCAAGAAAAGATACCTAAAGACCGCAGTGAGGATCGCCGACCTAAAATAAATCAACAAGGCTCAAAATATCATGTTGCGGCAAACCGAGGCATGTAGACAATCTTTCCGGAAACTCTTTGAGTCACCGAATCTCTCCGACGGATTCCGAAATGTATTTTGTCATGACAGGTCGTTTCGTTCCTCAGGAGAGTCCTTAGAAAAGCGCCTTGTTCTTTCCAAGAAAAAGAATCCCGTTGTGTGTCACAACAGTTGACGATGTGGTACATCCGATACGCGGCAAAAGTAGCAATTTTCGGTAAATATCTGTCAACAACATTCAGTCGCATGATTGACTTTCAGTCAATTTGTTTCTTCTGCTCCATTAGCAAGTAGCGTCCTTCCTCCGTGTATCGACAAAAAGACTGTCCCTTATTCGTTAGTTTGTTATCAAATAATAATAGTCGCTCAATATTATTTGCTTGTGACGCCCTTACTTCCAGCGTTATACAGACATGAGATTTCCATCCAAGGTTGACAATTCATTTGACGATTTGCCATTGCAGCTGAACGCTGACAAGTCTTCTGTATCTAATTGCCAGGTGATAACTGCAAAGACAATAATAGTCGTTGCAAAATTATTGTGTTCACACATAAATTACCTTTAGTATCGTCCAAATCGATAATTGATTTCAAACAATTGTGTATGCTTGCTCATGTATTTATACTTGGATTTGGATAGTTACTGACAATGACTTTGAAATGCCTTCATCTAATATTCAATAGTACTAAAAATTCCTCACACTAATTTTTAAATCAAGTAAAACTGTGTGCCAAACTCCAAACAATAAAATTTTACGAGCATGTGTAGTTGTGTTCGCTCAGCCAGCATTTAAATCAGTTGACATTTCCGCCCATTTGCCCTTTACCTGCTCTTGAATCCCATTGAACAATACTTTCTTGAGTCGATAATCATAAAATGTATTTATATAATCCCGCACTAAATAAATTCGAGCCAATACACCACGCCCACCTCACCATAATCACAAAGGGCTGCAAAATGTACGACAATTGCAATTAACCCCTTTCAATAGCGTATTTGAGAGTTGAAATCGATTAAACGATTCGAATTTCCCTCCTTCGCTTCACAATAGCCCCCAGTCTCAGTCAGTATCGAAACCATCGCGTTTGTGAAATAAAATATATACAACGTGTTAACATTATTATCATGTAAAATCGATACAATTAACGATTATCCGGCAAGGGGATTGAGAGCCCACTCTCCATGTTCTCTGCATGCTCTGTATAAAACAAAAGAAGAAAAAAGATAATGTGCGTTTGATGGCTGAGGAGGAAGGCTGCTAATGTGCTCGTTGACGGGCTACTAACAAGAAGATTATAATTGCTCACACCTTCCCATATAAGAGCCATTAGCAAAGACAAGGTAAAATGAAGAACAACGCCGTTCCTTGGTTCCTGTGTAACATTCTCAAGTGGCCGCCCAGTAACCGTGCCAGCCACACTTCATTATTTCACACAATGCTTCAATATATATATGCTCCCCACCTTCTTGTCTCATTCCATATCGTTAACGATGTTCGTGTGCAGGGCCGCTCCGATATAATCTTTGCCAATCGACCACTCGCAAATCCGCCCACACATTGTCAAAGGGGCCAAAAGGAACAATAAAAATATTCATTTTTGCTTGCTGTCAAGAGGATAATTTGTTCCCCTATATTGTTTCGACTATATCAAATATATATATACGTTTATTTACCCAACCCTTGGGGAATAATACCGAGTGAAATGAATGACAGGGTGTGTGTTTTGTGTGTGAAGCCCTTGAAAGAAACGGTCGAATGTGTCATTGTCTTTCCTTGATGATTTAATCGATAAGTACAATAAGTTACTCTCGGACGGTGATAATTATCTATACGAGCTGTTGTATAAGTGACGAAAAGGTGACGAAGCAAAAATGTAATGGTGTGTATGCCTGTGTGTGGGCGGCAGTTGAGGTATCAATTCGCCAGCTTCGCAAGACAGTATCGACTCTTATGCTATTATAGATTTGCTAAGATTCGGAATTGGGAATTTTTCAATACAAAGTATGATGATGGAGGATTGGGCAAGGTAATAAGATGGCTGTGGGCATTATTTGTTCCCATGGTGGTGTAAATAAATGACCCCTTGTCAATCATGGATGGAATGGAAGGAGGAGGAGGCCAGGAGCATGTGAGTGAGTACCAGTAGTTGTAGTGGTTACTCGATCCAAAGACTCCTCGTGAGCTTCATAAAAGGAATTCACAGACTCTCATTATCACCCTACTGACAGTCAAACAATGGATGGAACACAAGCGACTTGTCAAAATTAGACGTTCAATGCCCATAAAACCTTTGGAGAAGAACAAGAAGAAGAAGAAGAAGAAGGCGATCGAAACCAACAAGGAGTATAAAGACGAAGAAAGATTTTGGGAATCAATGATTATCAGAGGACTTGGATTGACTGACTACCGACATCAATTCAGGTGTATATTGTCAAGAATTAAAACTTTTGTGACCCGTTGCTCTTATAGTTCCACAATTCCTGTGAGCAAATCATCTTTTTTCAACAAAATTGTACAACCTCCAATGCATTTTTAGCGTTAGGTGAAAAATAACCCAAGTTGCAAAAATAAGAAAAATCAAGTCAGCTTGCACTGAAACACCTTGATGATGGATTCCGGTGACAACCAAAGTGAAAGGCACTTCTTTTGATCCTTCGTTCTAAAGCACTAATGCATAATCCAGTCTCTCTTTGATCCAAATCTGTGGCACAACAATACATTGCAACAATGCCAAGAATTTAAACCGAGAAGATTATCAATCTGGGTCCATTACGGCGGGTCACACAGCCACAGCCATCAACGCTTCTAAAGTTCTGAGAGTCCTCTCTCAGTATGAAGCTGATTTCTACAACTATGAAGCTACTACTACTATGCAGTATTCCCTCTTGGGCTTTACGTACTCACTTTTGAATGCAAATGGACCGCGTTTCCATCAGAAATTCCCTAGGAACATTAACCACTAAAAGTGCGACTACATTTATACAATAAATACAAAAAGCTCCTACTACTGCCACGGATTTGCATCGCATTCCAGACTAAAAACTTTTTGTTTTCATACACCACGAGCCACAATTATCTCTTGTTAGAATCAACCCGGTCAATACATGATGATAATCCGGTGGGAGCCCAAAACCTAGTTTAAAATCACCACGCGGTCGTAGATCACATTTTGTGGCTTGAGCTATATAGTGGGAAAATGTTCACTCTGTTTTGTGAGGTGCCGTTGCGGATGTAATCTCCCTTCCAGTCTTTTGCTTTTTCCAAGCCAACCAGCGAGGGCTTACCGTCAAAAGCGTAAGAAATTGGGGTGAGTTGAGTGACGGATTAGAAGGCAAGGAGCCTCGTGTTTTGTAGTAGTAGTAGAAGCAAAGTCTTATGTAATCATTAGTAGCTTTTCTGTAGCCCACAAGAGAGTAATGTGGCGTGGAATGGTTTCTTGACGGCGACCACAAATGTTTTCTTTCTATGCTTACCAACCGACTAATTCAAAAAGTGAACAAGTTTACGTAACACCCGCCAACACAGCATTATAAACACCTTGCGAGTTGGATAATCTCAAGTGTGTTCTTACAAGTCCTCGTCTAAATCCAGTATATATAAATATGCCAGTTGGTAATGCATCCAAGTATTGTTTCTATCAAAGGCTCCATCTAAAAAGCTTGCTTTCCGGCCTTCATAAATGATACACGCCATCGAGACGGAGCTGTAAAAATGTATATACTGGTTCATAAAAATGAGTGGAACGATTTAATGGAATTGCTATATTGCAGTGAGATTGATTCCCAAATAGCGTGCCGATATTTTATGCGGTGAAAGGCTGGAGCTGCAAGTGTCAAATGGCGATTGGAAGGCTTTAAAAGTAGAGGCGATTTAACTGGGCTGTTATTATTGAAATAATAATAATAATGACATTCTCTATCAAGTGCTTGAGGTGTTGGGTGAGATTAAGAGGAGATGAGGTGAGCACAATGCCGTTTAATCCGAGGATACAATAATGGCTGACGGATTACAATGAAGTGCATTAGGCGATTTCCTCCATGATAACATTCAGAGCTGGCAGGAGTCTCAGAAAGTAGTGAATCGCTATTGCTTATATGTATGTAGTTTGTCTCCCAATGTTTGTGTTAAAAGACCCTGCTGCATTTAATTTCAAGTCTTTCGCCAACCAGGAACCGGGTGTTTAAATTTATAATTTTTCTTGATATTACTTAAGCAACTTGCTCAACTACGGAAGTGATCAAGGATACGAAATATTTGTCAAAATGGCATTTAATTACCGCATAAATAAAATTGACAACTAGTCACATTCTTATCGACCAAATTACTGCTAATTTTTACAAAGCTTTAAACAAGTTATCATTACAACAGCGTGTATGTTTTCAAATTGTGCATCAACTTTAACCAAAAACTTATATACTTTTATAGTCTAATTATACGATTAGGGAAGTGCATAGCTCAACTTTCGCTTCTTATCATTATTATTAATACAACCGAGATTCAATTGCACAAATCCGCACATTATAACTTTAAATTATTCTTGTGGTGAACTTTGACCTGACAACACCTTACAAACAATATCACGACGAATCCGACCTTTCCGGCGACCCCTGCTTCAAGAAAGGTCGATGAAGTTCCAACGGCATGCCAAAAATGCCCTTACCCCCCGGACCGCCCATTCCTGCCATTGCTGAAGTGAAGCCTGCATGGAGGGACGCAAGGGTCGGAAAGAGAGAATGCGACAGTCCGTGATGACCCAGTCCCCCAGGATGATGTGGTAAGGAGGGTATCGAGGTCATGTGCGCGGGGGTGGGGGTCAGACCCCCACTCGCTGAAGACGTGACACTTGGCGGGAGGGGGAAGGGAAGGGACCCTACGGGGATCGGAATTGTGGGCCCTCCAAAGGACCCCAGTGACGACAGCGAGGATGCGAAGGCCGGGTGGAGCCCCGGATGATGGTGGTGGGGGTGGTGGTGCCCCGAGAGGCCCGGATGAGTCCCGGTGAGATGAGATTGACTTGAAGGGGGCGATATTGATGACTGAGATGAGGCGGGTGGGGGAGGACTGTTGGTTCCGAGGCTCAGGTCCGAATCGGAAGTGTCTGAAGGGGCTGGCGAGCCCGGAGGCGTATTTCCATCGCCTTCGTCAGTGTCGGTCGATTCGGGTCTTTTACCGCCAAGGCCCATGTGATGTTGCATTCGCCTGTGGACAAGGAAAAAAATTTTTTTTAGCGTTTAGAAGTGGTGAAAAATCCTCAACATTTTGCAAAATTTTTGGCGCATTCGATTTTGATCTTTGCAAGCGTCGGTAAACTTTTTCACTTTAATTAATTTGGCTGTTTCTGTCAACTAGCGAGATTATGTATAGGAAGGAGCAAAAGTGTTGATTTTTTGGCGACCATTTTATTTTCACCTGTCTGCAAGTCATGGTCTCCTTTTGGTAAATACAAATGTGGGCAGTCAAGTCGACTAAAAACAAGACTTGCTGCTGGCGGACGGATGTGTCCGCCGTACAACACAAAAACTCGGTAATTACTCTTCCATCACCTGCACATTATCAAATGGACACAAAAAATTGAAGAATCATTTCCTCTGTTCCATTTTCTAGTTGAGTAAACTACAGAGACGAGGGATTTCAAGCCGCCGCAGGAATTTTTGTAATTTCGCTAATAATAATCTCGTTGATGTATTAAGGACGTTATGCAAAAATATATACGCGAAACATTATCATCATCATCGTTAAACTTTTTTGTGGGATTTTGTAGCTGTTGTGGTTTACAAGTTCGATATATATGCTGTAAACCAGCGGCTACTTTCTATAATATTTCAACGTAAAATATTATTATTACGTATTCAGCTCAAGGAACTTCCAACGAGGACGGGGCGGAAGCGAGAGTCTCTTTTGACATCAAGTGCTTTTCTTTTTTGCTATCATCATGGAGCGGGAGCGGCCTTTTTAGAATGACTGAATGACAGCTTTCGGAAATAATAATAATCGTCCAAAAACATTGATGGGGAAAAGCGAGCCAAGAGAATACACAAGTGTATTCAACCACCTTATATTAGGTAATCCATTATGTCAGTGTGTGTGTATGATGATGCATATAAAAAGCTCTTGTTTCATTGTCCATTTTCTGTATGTAATATATATATTTCAAAAAGAACCGTGGCAGCTACCAATTTCTGACATTGTCGACATTGTGTAGGCGGCGGCGGGTAATAGCGGGTATCTCGACGAAGCCTTTTGTTTCCGTAAACCAACTTTCGAGTATCGTCCTAATGCGCCTGAAATGTATACTCACCACTCAAACAGCTCTATTATTCTTTTTGTCAATTTCCTCTCAATTCTCCGTTCTGTTATTCTTTTGCTGTACTATGGAGTTATGTGAGCGGTTGAGGGAATGAAAATATATATAGCGTTTCTCGGCTCATTCTTTTGGACGTATCAATACATAATATAAAAGTTTCTTGAAGTTAGGGAGCCAGAATTATTATTTTACTGCATTATTTCTGAACTTTGAAATTATATATAGTGTGAGAATTAAAGCGATTAGCAGTTCCCGGGTTATGTAAGACCCGTTTAAGCTTTTTTGTACACAACCTACTTATCAGTTCCAAGTTGAGCGCCAACTCAAATATTTGGCGGTTGTTTGCAACTTGTTTCTTTCTGCACCGACCTTGAATAATACTAATATCAAATTTATGGAGCGTATTACGATACGAAACAAAGATTAATCTTGTTGATCGGAAATGGGAGCAGGAGCGGAAATATACTTAAACTGTTGTTTGTATTCACTAAATTGGATGAGCGAACGACTAACAATTTAGCTAGCCAAATCTGTGAGACAAACAAAACTGTGAACCAGCTTCATTTTGGATCTCGGATTGAAGCTTACCAACGATATAATAGAATTGAGTTAGTTTTGGCTACATATAAAAATGATTGACTTGAGCTGGTGGTATCTGCAATCCCAACTCTTCTAACAATGCTCAATTGTATATATTCAAGGATCCAATCTGTAGCAAACTAAAAAGTTGTCCATCATCCCAATACAAATGTATATACAAGTTGAATTCGTGTAGCAAAGGCTGAAGCACATTGGAAAGTTGGCTTTGAGCGGACCTAATCTAATAAACTTGTCGGCAACAACAAAACGAGATGAGGGCAAATTGGATGAATTTAAACTGGGGAAATAAAGAAGAAAGGAAATTGATTGAGCCAGTTTGTGTATACACTGAGTGAAACCTTTGTGATTCAAAATTGCCATCTTTCATTTTTGCCATCATCAAGCTCATCATTATCATCATCATCAGCCTCATATTTTACGCTTCAGTTTCCTAGTGTTAGCTAAAAGAAAAACTCGGAACTTCTCGTGTTCATTAGATTATTCATCATAATATTCATCACCGTCTAATGGCAATGAAAACAACAAGGCCGAGGCAGAAAGTCTCACTTGAAAATTATATTATTTTGTTACTCCATCAAAGTTGCTATCGACAAGACTTTTTACGTTACTTGCTCGTCTTGTAATAAATCCAGCTTATTTTCGTTTCGTTATCAAATTTGTCCATGCTCTATTAACCGACTTGATAACATTTCCGGGATTGTGCCAGCTCCCTTGTTGGACTCGGTCCCTATTCCCACTTTTGTAAAAAAAACTACCGAAAGAAAGAAGTGGCTCAAGCGTGTATAACTTGCTTGCTTTCCTCAGTGTCATTTGACACTAGCCGACGACGACAACGTCGACAAGGAGGGACAAGAGCGACCCGGGACTAATCAGACCTCAGCCGGACCGTGAAATGTCGAGTGTCGAATATACACAATTTTATATATACGAGAGGGATATTCGAATCCAACGTTTTTCAACCCTCTCAACCCCTGCCTGTGAGCCTTGGCTTCCGATTCAGCTTGAGCCGTCTTCGATAATGAGCTTCCAACAACGATACTTGACTCTAATGCAAGAGAATGCGAGACGCTGTAAACTGATCTTGTAAAGGTAGTACTCATCACCAAGATTCATCTAATTTAAAAAAGCGCCGCCATATATACAGTTTCTCTATGATTCTCTCTAATGGCTTGCCTACATGGCTGGCTGGTAATCTAATTTAAAGGTGAGACGCTTCCGTCCGTTTCATCATCAAGAAGAATCGAGACGGAGATGAATTGTTCTCGTCTTGTTTTCGTGGTTTACAGCAATATAATTGATGGTCAGACTGAACCAATTTCTCATTTTATCAAAAATACAACAACGAGTTCGCCCAAGCCCGCTAACGTCATCAAGTAAGTAGGAGATTTTTTTATTTCCTCGAATCACGCAATCGTTATTATCATCGTTTCACACTTTCAATCTCTACACGCGGCATCCACACACACACCTGAACAATTTTACACAAAGTCTCATCATTTTTCATCTTGTGCAAAAAATTACGTGCAATTTGATATAAACTCATCGGTTCACCGATTCCATCTCAACTTAAGAGAGAGAAAAATTGTGTTAAAGAAAACTAGCCGCCTTGTCGCCGCAATGAACAACTATTCTGACCGCCTACACGGCATTACATAAAAGCATTGTTTATGGTGGTGGTGCCGAGTTGCGGCTTCAGGATTTTTCCTTCAAGTTTCGTATCCAGATTGATTTTGTATACGTTATACTGTTGTTATAAAGGACCGCGTCGTCCCCCGCCTCCTCCTCCCTGGGGACACAATCTCTCATTATTTTCCTATCATCAAACGTTATTTGATCTTGCTTTGGTCATTTGCGAAAAAAGGATCTCAAGGGATCAACCTACATTTTACTCTCCCATCTTTTGTCATCTCGGGACGGGTTAAAAACAAAACAATTCGCCCTATCCCATGACATGTACACCGTAATCATTTTTCAACCAGCTGAATTTCACAAGCTCCCGCAATCAACAAGGATCAAGCCGTCTGTCAACACATTTCAGAAGGATATTTGTCAGGCCCTTTATACAAAACTCATATTGCATGATGCTGTAGGATGCGGAATAAGGCCCTTTGTGTACCTATTCCACGTACCCTATACAGGGATCAAGTTACAGGCTCTCGGATTTTTCCTTATCGCTTCCGAAATAAGTGTATTAACCGTTGAGGATTGAAGGACTTCAGAAGGCAGTTCCAGCTTTGCAAAAATTCAAGCTGTAAATTTAAAACAGCGAAGCTCTTTTATTTTTACAGTTACTGTATATATTTTATAACGCTGGGCATTTTCAGTTCAACGATATTCAAAAGCGCTAACGATGATGATACCCACTTGAATCAGCACTCGAGCAAATTCCCCTCGAAGCACTGCTATGAATACGTAAAATATATATATACTTGAATGAATCAGTCAGTCAATCGAAAAGTGAATAGCGTGAAATTACTTGACTCACTCTTGAATTATCCTCGATTATAACGCTTATAGTGTCATCAAAGCCGCTTCTGGTAGTTCAATTCGCCATCGGGCAATTACAAGACTACCTGTAAAATTTACAGCCTTTTTGGCGATTTTTCTTGAATTAGGAGCCTAAAATATTAGTAGATCTACTTGTTTCTTGGCAAAAAAACTGAGTATTTTATACTCTCTCTCTTACGCCATACGTCACCTGCGTAGGCGTCAAACAAAGCATTAAATTTCCCATTACACCCCTCGTGTATTTTCCCAAGGCGCCCACCCCCAGCACATTGTCTTGTGTTCACGGAACATTATACAAGAGATGATGACTCCGCCCTTTCGCGGCTCTTTAGTGCATAATCATGGCTGATTATTACTACAGCGCGAGCTCCATCTTCTTGATCCATCTCATCATCAACTTTCCTACCTGATTATACAATGAAGTAGTCGTATTATGCAACTATGAGCAAGCAAGCTTCCTACCTTTTGCCTCACGCTCTCACACAAACTTTTTGTTTCTCATAAAACGCCAGAGCTAATCCTGCTCCAGTAAACCCCGTAAATATGCTCCTCGCCAAGCCAGACAAACCAAGAGAGTGAGATGTATATCATTCCCTCATAAAGCTCTTGGGTTTATTATACGGCTGTCTGAAGGTGTAAATGGACAATGGAATCCATGGTTGGATTATGATGATGGGGCAATTGAACCAACTTGTCAACGGAGGGCCTTAACTCTGTGAGTAAGTAAGTAACAACAACAAAAACCCACCGATCTATGTGTATTCAATGGACTTGAGCGGGACTGAAAGCTGTGAAAATACATAAGCAACCCCCTCGACTACAGGGGGTTGAAAATTCCAAAAATGTTGTTTCCTATATAAATATACGGTGGTGGTTTATGAGCGGGCACGAGGTCGGGGACAAAATATATAAACTTGTAAAATATATAATACAGTGTATTATGTGCGGGTCTTTAGAAAAACATGTTATACGCTTAATCACGTTATTTGAAGCAACAATTTTGCAGGAGGAGCAGCTGTGTGAGCTTATCATATGAGCAGAAGTGAATTTCTATTGAATGAAGAGAGAGAAACGTCGTTTTGTTCAGGGGTGATTTTATATAGTGAACGAATTGTGTGGAGATGGATGACGGATAGCGATTAAGCGGATTTGATACAAATTCATGCGGCTTTCAATGACCGTGGAAACGGCCTGTTTAACGAGGCTCGAAGAATTTGGTTTAGTTATATGCGCACAGGCTTTTAGTTTCGATGAGACTTTCCTAACTCATTCCCTATTTTATGCAGGTACAGAATTGGCAAAGGTATTAAAATAGTATTCCAGCTCGGACTGATTTAGACACTTATTTGGAGCTTGGAGAAGAAAAAGCTGGGAAGTTTTTGTATACTTTAAGCTGAACTCAAGTGTGTCTTGTGTAAATTGAAGGCGATCTTCTGGACACTTGGGGACACACCGGTCAATCGAAAAAGATTAAAGGCGGAAGAAGGTGTCTTGCTGATCTAGAAATAATGGGGGATTGTCCAAGTTGGACTGTGAGGAAAAGGGGAGCAAATTGTTGTTACTATTCTAACCCCCCGAACCGACAAGGACAAAACCCGTGTGTTCCAGACACCAAAGCTCGGCATGAGACCTAGAAACTTTTACGGGAAATACAGAGGAAAGTATACGTCGCTCGGCTATAAATTTGATACTCCTGATGATGACGAGTTTATCTGGTTCAAGATCAAAATCGAATCGAGGATGACTAGATTGTACGTTTTCTCTGGAGAATTGAAAAACAAAAACTTACCGATTTTTAGCAGCGGCTGCTCGATCCCTCTGCCGTCGATTCTTGAACCAGTTGCCGACCTGGGTCGGCGTGAGGCCTGTGGCTTGAGCAAGTTCTCGTTTTTTAGTTGGATTCGGATACGGGTCTTGCAAATACCATTCCCTCAACAAGGATCTCGTCCGTTCCTTGAAACAATGGGTTTTTTGTTCCCCATCCCAAATGGTTCGAGGTAGCGGAAACTTCTTTCGAACGCGATACTTGTCAACGGGCCCTAGAGGCCTTCCTCGCAATTTCTCCGCTTCTTGGTAATGGGCTTCGAGCCACATGGCCTGCAGTTTGGCATGAGATTCCTTGGTGAACTTGTGAGTCTCGAGAATATGGTAGAGCTCCCTGTAGTTTCCAGAATGGAAGGCCACAATCGCCCTCGCTCTCAGCACTGATTCGCTTTTGCCGAGCTCGCCAATATTTGGGTGCGCCACTGGAAGGGACCAGAGGAACCTCGCGAGCCTTTCAATGTCACCACTTTCCTCTAGCGTTTCGCAAACTGCTGCGACTTGTGTCACAGAAAAGTTTAGGGTTGGGAAGGCTGCTGCTGCTTGGAGCATTTGGTTTGGTAGGAGCGGCGTTGGGACTGCGATTCCATGTGGAAGTCCTCCTCCTGGTCCTCCGCCAGCGCTCGAAGTTGGAGGACTGGAACCGTTGGCTGTTGGTGGAGACGCTGAGCCTCCATTGATTTGGTGGTGATGGTGGTGTGAGGGAGGGGCGAAGGGGTTGGGGCCAAAGGGCCCCAGGCCCAGGGCCATTCTTAAAGCTTGAGGGATGATGATTGATTTGTTGATGTTGTTGTTGTTATTGTTGTTGTGGGGGTGGAGGGATGTTGGAGGAGGAAATCCCGGGTGTTGTTGCTGTGATTGTTGCTGCAGAGACTCGAGTTTTTGCTGATGGGCTTCCAAATCCCGAAGGAATAGCGGATGGAAAAAGGAGCGCTGCAAATTGCTAAAGTGGTGTTGATCGAAGTCTGTTCGGGTTATCGAAGGCGGGGATTGAGTCCGATCAGGTTCTGCAACAATTCAAAAAAATTATAAATTCTCAAGTTTTGTCAAATTCAATCAAATTTAGTTTAAGCTTGGCTGCAAAATTCACTTACCGCTTCCCGGAGACCTGCAGTCACTTTCGGAATCACTCCTCGAAACACTAATCTGCGCCTCCACTTCGACCTTGAGTTTGTCGACAACGACGGCGGTAGTCGGCTTTTTGGCGGCCGTGTCGCCAACTTTCAGTTCTGGAGCCAGTGTAGTAGGTGGAGAAGTGCCCTTTTTCAGGGCCACACTTTTGCCAATTCCAACGCCTCGAACAGGCTCAACTTTAGGCCTTTTTACTGGCAGACCGTCAGAGTCATTTTTCATTTTGCACTCTTGTCACTAACGTTCCAAATGGAGCAAAAATCTTGTTGAACACTTTACGCTTTTCCACAGCTTCCAAAACATTGGGGGCAAGGAGACACGAATTTTGAGGACGTCACAAATATAACATGTTACTACTACTGTATATATAGTGGAGAAGAGGGCGATGTTGTTTGTGTGGTGGTCGAACTCGGAATGTACATGAGTGGACTATCGTTGAAGTATTGTATAGCGATCCGGGATTGATAGTCTATGAATACGGGAGCGGCAGGAGCGGCGGCGTGAGCCAGGAGTTGGATCCCTTGCTAACAGTCTTGCGGAGCTCCACTTGGACTACGGACTGACTGACTGAGCCCTTGTGATAGGCAACTAAAGTGGGCACATGACTCTTTGTGGGGGATGAAGTTAACAGAGATTGTGGGGGTCGGTGGGGTATCCATCGCTCATGTGGTTTCGTTGGACGAGGATGAGAGGCTCTCCGTACTTGGTGTACAGGTACACCACCGCCTAGTCATCATCATCATCGCCTCCTTGTATAGACGAGGATTAGGGAAATTGTAGTGTCTAACAGCATGGATTTTTTGGGGAAGAGGGGAGGGGGTAACTTACACTCAGAGGCTTGAGAAGGATGGACCTGCGCCGACTTATTGGATATGTGTGGTTTGTGGCGGATATACTTGGAGTTGAGAAGCATGTTAAAGATACACTTGTGTGTGTGTATTAACTGCACACTCACCTGGTGTATAAGGAGGTTTGAGGATGATGATGATGATGATGACGACGAGGAGAAGCAAGGAAGCCGGAACAAATCTTGTGCGGACGAAATGGATAAGGAATATCGGATTCAAGATTGGTTCGTATACGGGGTGGAGTCCCGGCCCATCATGATAGCCGTCTCCGTGGCCACCTAATAATCATACAACGGGCCAGAGGAGAGCCTCCAAAGGGGACAACCATCTCATCCTTTGGCCAGATCTTTGGCCTATCCCTGTCTCCAGGAAATGCTCTACCCCCAATCTCCTCCAACCTCCCTTCAACAGCATGCAACAGACATCCATATATATATATCCACAAAACCGCTTACGCAATAACCTCCGAGCTTCAAGCTCGCTCTCCCCGAAACCCAACAGACTTTTACCCGGGAGAAACACACCCACCCGGGTAACATTTCCATAGAGAAGAGCTCCTCACTCCAGCGGCGATACCCATACAAAAACATGTAAACGCCCCGAAATCCGGCCTTCCTCAATCCTCGTTGTTGCTGTTCCGAACCGGGGAAATGAGAGGGTCAGAGCCATCTGGTGGTGATGAAGATATTTGTGGAATATTGGAGAGTTTTGCAAAATAAGGGGCAGAGATTCTTGCCAAAATTGTTTTTGTTCCGAAGAAATAACATTACTCCGTGTAATTAACGTTTTGCAAAAAAATACTGGCTTTTTTAAAAATGCGGTCAATAATTTTAATTTTGCTGCGGTTTCATGTGATGATAACATCTGTTCAGGTATTTGGTAGACTTGCGAACTTGTTTTAAATTTTTTCTTGGGAGGCTTTGGCCTCCAAGTGTGGTGAAATATTCAGGGAATCAAGATACAGAGTCATTGAAAAACAAGCCATTTCCCTTCCTTCCACCCAATTACACTTTGGCCATTTTGTCCCAAATCGAAATTCCATCCGGTTCATAACATCTTTTAAAGTTTAAATGACTGAAATGATCAAAGAATCCTGCTTGATAGAATCATTCTCTGAGAGCGACTGCATGTAAGTTTCCCCCTTTAATCCGCCCCGTTATACATACAGAAGAGCGGTCCAACTGTGAGGGATGAGTGACTTATTGATTGAGAATGTATATTCAGGATTCCATTGTATATATATGCCACACAGTTTATGTAACTTTATATATAACGTTATTTTCAAACGGGAAATATATAATGGACTCACAGACGGATAAACTTGTTTTGTATTCTTCATGTTGGCTGGTTCGTAATTGGAAATGGAAATGAGTTTCTCCAAATTCTTCTCCCCCCACATTATAGTCACGCCCTCTTCAACTCATTTTAAACGTGATTTGATATTCTACTATGCATGTTTGCGGTTCATCACACACTACACGACAGTATCGAAAAATCGCGATCATATATCACGTTTCGCTGTAGTTATCGTTTGAAACAATGGCAAGCTAAGCGAATTGGGATGAATGAAGCATCATGGCAATGCTGTCTCGCAGCAGGCATTTACCAACGAGAATCAGCAGCACTTTCTTCAAGGAGTCAGTCCTACAAACTTCTTGGTTCTCTAAAAGGCAAAAGGTGTATGAATGCTTTCTTCTGCCTTCACTTCGTTCAAGTGTAAAAGGGTGTGAAAACAAGATGGTAAATATCAAAGTTGCCAACTGGTGGACTCGTGGAAGCTTGCTCCCGAGGATCCTGCTTAATTAAAGGCTATTTCGATTCCGATGGGTGTGAAGAGGACAAAAGAGGACGGCGACAATGGCTACAAAAAGGAATCATGCAATCGGGGTCGTGACTTATCGACACGAAAGCAAAGAGAGGGATTGGTCACAGAAAGCGTTCAAAGTTTATATGAGAATGATTGCGATGAGGCACGCGAATAAATGATAATCCGCTTGAATGGTACTTGACCAAGTACTTGGCTCTTGAGGTCTACAGCTCAGATTCTCATTTGATGGCGGTCCCCACTGAAACCCTGCATTAGCAAGTGGACTGGGAAGTTTCGAGAGACTATGGAGCTGTCACCAGCGGTTGTCCAATTATCCTGTAATCGGGCGTCCTTTTGTGTTGTCAGCTGGACACTGGCGGTGGTTGAATCCAGAATACCAACACTACTGGCTGAGATGGCGATCTGAACATGAGTGCAACTATGTGCATGGCTGACTGAGATTGACATTAGTCAGGAGGCTGCATAATTGGGTTTAATTACACAAGCGCCGGCTTAACTTGATAAATATCAACTCCCGTGGTGAAAAGGGCCGGCAAAAAGGAGACATGTTTGTTTTACCAAGCTTAAGAAATGTTGTGGCGTAAAGAGACTAAGGGATGATACCGTATCAGACGGCACGTTCTCTGAATTGATGAGCTCAGCTGGATGGATTCCAGAAGTCCGAGATCAGCAGAAGGCGACCACCACCACAAGACGAGCGGCGACTGACAATGTGTCGTCGAATGCGCTTAATGAGATTATGCGACGTCGTGTGGGTGGGAAGTTCTAGTGATATGTAGTACTTATTCGGCGAAATCTGATGATGGAAACTCGGTTGCCAGCGAGAAAAGAGGTTGCAGGTTTTTAGATGCGCAACTGTTAACTATTGAGCCAAATTAATGTCGAACGCGCGGCAACTCGAGAAAGTTTTGGGGAAATGATCTCGCGGCATGGACCTGGTCATAATTCCTGAACCATACTGGAACTCAAAAATTACAGGACAGGACAGAATGAAAAACACCTTTTGTCTATTACATCTCGAAGAGCAAAATTATAGACCACATCACAGTGTGGGAATTTTATAATTTGAAATACAGAAGCGTGATGGAGGACATTCATTAGTCATTAGATTTCAAATTTTCCTAAAAAAGTGTGTAATAAAAAAAGGTTACTGGAATTGTATTTGCCAATGACCCAAAATTTATGTTTTGTTTCATGGGCAACTGAAGCGTGTAATGTCTTCAAGGAGTGACCCCGCTAATAGTAGATTTGCTTGAAGCATGGCAGATAGAGAAGTAGCTTTCAACAATGACCAAGCTTATTTACCGCCCTCTAGCGGTGGTCTTGTGCCGGGCTATTCCGTGAGACTGCTCGGACGAGGGCAATTGATGGGACCTAGATGTCGCTAGGATCTTGTGAAGCTACGGGAAACGATTTCTGGTTGCGATTCAAAGTGTCTGAACGCTGGAACACAGCCGAGTATACAGTTTTTGACACCTCAAACAGTTTTATTTCAATTTTAGTACTTTAGTTTCCTTTAGGGTCAAATAGGCTAGTTTAAATTTCATTTTGTGGAGCAAGTCAGCTAATTCAATCTCTAACGAAGTCTGGTGAGAGCGGGTTGATGTTCCAAATGAGAAAATCCGTGCGAGATCTGAAACGTATACTTTCTTCCCTAAAGCCATCATGTTTCTGTTATGCAACCAAATGGGAATCCAGTTATTATGGAACCCCATCTCCTGATGGGGTATCCATATTGCAATGGGGTTGGAAATTTTGTGACACTTATAAGTGTC
>JAQGBJ010002274.1:0-17300 GCA_034698345.1 Sphaeridia pumilis
GAGACCACCATTTTCAGTATAATTTTAGACCAAACCACCGTCAGACCACGTGGTTTGGTTTGGTTTGGATAAACCACCGTCTGTCCAGACCATTTGCCAGCTCTAGTAGGCACATACTCTAGGACATTATGAAGACTGGAATATTCGTCGAAACCGTTAGTCAGTGGAACGGCTCCAGGGCCTTCCTTCAAAACCGCAGCTTGGCCACACGCGTTTGGGGTTCCAGGAGTTGGAAGGGTGCTCTTCGGCAGCGCCGCCGCGTAGGCTATTTCCTTGGGACCACAATAGCTCAAACTCTTGAGGCCACCAACAGCTCCAGGCTGTGATTGGAATTTCCTGCGTTCATCAAGTTGTTTCAGCAGTATTACAGTCTGTTGCACGTCCCTCAATTTCTCACAGGTTTCATCCGGGCAAATAATCCAAAAGTCCACAATGCCGTCCCGAATAGGCTGTATCTGCTCTGGTACCAGTTTCCGTGGTTCGAACTTGGTAGTGGACCAAAACGACTTCCGAAGTTTGAAAACTGTAACCCGAGCCGAGCTGGACCGCAGGAGTAACAAGCCGTATGCTCTTTTCGGTTTAACAGGGAACTTTAATTGGTTCGGTGATATAGACTGTGCCGCATCTGTTGTAAGCGTCGCTGGTGTACCTGTGCTCGAAATCACGTAATATCGCTCCTCATCATTAAACCTCAGCTGGTCACTACCCCACTCAACAACCATCACAGCGTCGTTGCTCTGTAGGTCAATTAGCAACAGCCGGTAACCGCTGAGAGCCTTCGACGTTTTTGGGCCGCTCTTCTTCCTTGTACAAAACTCATAAAGCTCAATAAACTGTTGTCCATTCTCGGGCAAATGCACTTCGGAAATGGCCACCTTGCAAATCTGTAAAATCCAAAACACATATCTCAAAATACTGTTCAAACTGATTCGTGACAAAGTAAGATAATGACACTACCTGTGGATTCGTCAAAGATGATGCAATCAATCCAGTTAAAATCAAAAGTACTTTGTACATGGTGTCGAATGGTCCAAAGCAACGGTACTCGTTTCAGCAAAACCTCTAGCGATACTGAGAATCGTTAGATTATGGTTTACAACACCAAAGGATATTGGTGACCAGACGTTGACCGCATCATTTATAATCATCCTTACAATCATCATGAAGGAAACAAAAAAGACGTCGTTGACATTTTATCGTACATTGGCTGTAAAAAGTTATATTGCGTAAAGTTGCCTGTACCTTCCAGCCACATGATCCGTTTGTCAGAACATTGATAAAGCAAGATCAAATGTCACAGACTATAAAACACGTTCAATGCTTACTTTGGTTCAACTGGCCTAGTTTTAAAGTTTGATTTCCATGGCCAAGCCAGCCCGGTGTAAATTGAATTGCAGCTACATGATGAAGAATTCAGAAAGGTGAAATAAGAAGCCCTTTCTTGTGAATGTTAATGGAGCGGATGATATACAATGAACTAGAACATGGATTGATTCACTGCTTCAGTTTGACTCTGGAGGTGAGACAGTTTGCAAATTGTGGAGTTGGCAAAATTTGCCTGATTGATCTGCACAATGATAACCTTAAACTGCAGAAAGCTTTTGTGCTTTCTTGGTCTTGTTTTGGTATTACCAAGTACGAGTTTTTTAGTGGCCGGTGAGTTGGTCATTTCTGTCGAAAGCCACCGCGCAGAATACTTGCAGATATATGACGTAGTTCGCGACAAAGTATTGCCGTTCAAGTTGGCGGAAACTAGCAGAAAGTTGCCCAATTCAACTATAGTGACCAACAAGTTCAGATATAAATCTTTCAGTGTCAAAAGTAAACTGGATTTAGTTGAAGGCTACGACATTGGTGGACTGGCGAAGCTAAGCATGGCCTCCATGATGATGTCCGGTTCTGGATCCGCTAGCTTTGGCTATTCAGATTCGCTGAAGTTTAGCTCAGAGACATTCACATTCATCATTAAGCTGTCATATCGGTAAGTACATGAAGACTTTGTGGTTTAATTCTCATCAGTCCGTGGCCTCAAGATTATGACTCGATCATGATGAGCCGTGGCCAGTGGTCTAATATTTTCTGTATGTTTGTCTTGTAGGACCGAAATTCGGAAAATTGATGTGTGCAGTCGTGACATTGGACTCCAAGCATACGACGACATCCTCAACCCGGGTTTTGACGGAGGAGGCTACGTAGTAACGGGGAAGCGGTATGGATCAGAGTTGGACATTATCATCACCGGAAGCATCGAGGGATCTTCTGCGTCGAACACCAAGGAGGCGAAGCTTGAGGCGAGCCTCAGTAATTTCCTGTTATCCTTCGATGCTAATGGACACTACGAAAAGTCTGTGGGTTCTGAGGTTATGAGTGAACAGTTTGCCATTGATGTTCAGTCGAATCATATGACTGTTCCTTTCGCCAAGCCGTTGTCATTATCCCAAGGCCCAGCGTATGTAAACAACGTTACAGAATATATTACCAAGAATTTTTCTCGTGGGGGAATTCTCGAGTATGTATTAGAAGATTTGAATGACGTCGCATACTGTCTCAGAGGTAGAAAGCCGCATGTTGGTACTGATTTTTAGTGAGGCAGATTTACTAATGGAGAAAGTTAAGAGAGTTGTTAGGAGAATAGATGAGATTCAAGCAAACAACGCTGCAGCTGTGATATGGGTCAGGCGCTTCGATAAGTATTTTTTGCCAAAGCAATATAGTGTGATTGAAGATGTTATATCGACGGCAGAAGATGCGCTTTTTGCTGGAAGGGGAAAAGTGAGCAGCAGCATAACAGCGTACAAGAACGGGTCCATGCTATTTGGCCCAGCAGCAACGATTGTAGATAGTGTATTCAAGGAGGCGAGGGATGGAGAATTCAGCCTTCGAACCCAACTCACTCTGAATCAAACTGAAACTTTGGAATTCCTATCAAGTCTGCGCGATTTTAATGTTACTTGCTTAGAAAGAGGCAAAAGCGCATTCTTAAGCCATGAGAATGACTGTGCGTATGGTTATTAACTGTGACATGGAGTTCAAAGTATGTTCATCTTACTCTCTACCCGTTGTTGTAAGTAGGCGAGCTTTAATTCCCGCTCAGAGCAGATACTTTGATCTAGCCAAAGAGTCATTCAATTATGTACTCAATGTAACTCATGCACTTGATTCTCGCTTAAATAGCTCAAACTCATACATGTCCCAGTTTCACTATGATGTACAGCGCAGGTTTTTACCTTTTAAGGTTCTAAACCTGGATAACTACTGGGGTCCTCCGGTCAAGTCCCTATTCTATGCTGATGGTCAAAATTCTACGAATCCAGTTCAAAAATTGTATGACACGAATTTATTGTAGCTCATATGTATATACACAAGTGTGCCTCAAGTACAGAAAAATGTCTCGTACAGCACTAATTCTTGTTAAAATTTAGTTTTTGCTTAAGTTACTAATATTAAATCTCTTCAATATGATATGTAGATAAAATTGGTCGGGTTGAGTTACTCCAGGTTGTCTAGGTGCATTTTCAAGAGGTTTGTATCGTTTATAGCTTTAGTGACAATTTACTATAGGCCAGTAACAAGTTTGGTGCGTTTTATTATGTATCGCAATCTCGTTCGATAATAAATTGTTTGTTGCTGCAAAACAAGGTGGGCGGCGAATTCAAAAATTTTTCGAGTTCGTGTTGTTAAATATAATGTCTATTACTGATATTCGTAAACCAATCATTCTAACCCTTGACAATGAGCTACTAGTTGACTTTCTGGCTCCATGTTCGCATCTTCCGTCAGTCTTTTCCACCACTGATCGGATCCCAGGTGTCACTACTCCGAATCTTTTGTTTGGCACTTGCAATTCTATTCAGACGTTTGCGCCAAATGAGCACGGATTGGTTCGAATGTTATACAATCCCTATTGTTGCTAACGAGAAAGATACCATGAGCTGACTTGATTTTGTACATGAGATCCCTTTTGTGTCGATTTCTCTCGACTATGCTTTTTCCTGTATTACGATTCTCTAGTACCCTGGACGCAAAAACTGTGTGAAACCTGTGTCGAAAAACATAAGTGATTCTATTTTGTTGGTGTGTGTTGGACGGTCGCTGGTCAAATTTTCAGCAGACTTTTTTCCCTTTAAAGTTTGCTTGTTTGATTTCTCGCTCGATCGTTTTTTCAATTATATGTAATATAATTGTTTTTGATTAACAAGGAAGTAATATTTCTTTGTTGTGGGTTGTTAATGGAGCCGGATCATGTCGTCATGTGTTCCATGCAAGCTGTGGGAACAAGTTGTGGATCCGGATTCAAACTACATTTTGTTGCGTACGGATCACCTTGAGAACAGCTTCGATTTTGCGCAAAAACTGGAGTATCTTAGTTCAAGAAGTTTTTAGAAAACAATCCTATCAATTTGCCCGTTCCGTTTGCACCGCTTTTCGACGATGACGATATTCTTGGTCTACAGCCGAAAGATGTTGAATCGAGGGAGACGGAAAATGGACATGTTGTTTTCAAAGAAGGTAAACTCCCCGTGCGAGAGGAGGTTAGTTTATCTTCGTATCAAGTTTCGGGTTGACAGGATTCAGTTGCAGCTTGTGTAATTCTAAAGTATTTTTATTTTTTCAGGCTTTTGAAAAATATATCAACAAGGTGTATTTTTGTGGATCCGAAGAGCCATATAATCGAAATTGGGTTTTTTTCCAAGGAAGAAAAGCCACTAAAGCTGATCGTTCGGAAGAAAAATTGTTACGTGTGCAAAATTTTTTCTCTGATGCATGAGGAGCATCTGTCCTCCGCTGCGTTGTATCTCAGGTTGTATCAACTCGAGCAGAGTGAAATATTGCTTCAGCCAACATCTTCGCCAATATTGGCTACAGCGCTAAGGCTCTGCAGGAGGCTGGAAAATTTTTCTTGGCTAACGCCGAAAAAATGCGTGAAGAATGTGACTGAATCACATTGAATTTCTTCGTTCCTGATTTTCTGAGCGTTTTTCTTTGTGTTTGCTATTACAACCTGTACTGTACGGTAGGATACGAAGAGAAACCGAAGTTTCAAAATGTCGGAGTTGCGTAATGGACATGGTTTGAACGAAGTAAAGGGAGACTAGTCCCTTAAGGATAAGTACGCAACAAAGGGAAGTTTAGCGAGAAATGGAACTTTATCTTCTTGTTCGAACGTTTCGGACATTCGTCCTTCTTCAGCGAATTTACAAGTCGGAATGAGAATTTACGAGTTAAATTTAAACATAGCGGCTCTAAATATGAACGTTGTTATGGGATACTGTTGCAGCAGAAAATTAGAGCTAGACGGTGAGAAACTTCTAGAATTTCTTGCTTGTTCAAAAGCTCTAATTTTCTGCTGCAACAGTATCCCATAACAACGTTCAAATTTAGAGCCGCTATGTTTAAACTTAACTCGTAAATTCTCATTCCGACTTGTAAATTCGCTGAAGAAGGACGAATGCCGGAAACGTTCGAACAAGAAGATAAAGTTCCATTTCTCGCTAAACTTCCCTTTGTTGCGTACTTATCCTTAAGGGATTAGTCTCCCTTTACTTTGTTTAAACCATGTACTGTAGGGTAGCCGGATCTTTATAGCTCAGACGCTTAGTTTTCATAACATTACCTTATGAATCTCACCTTTTCCCAACTTTTTCGCTCTTGTTCACTTTGCATTAAAATCGGTGTGCAACACTTTCTATTTGTGTCCGTTTGTTTACTTCCCGGAATTGACTGACTGACTCGCGCCATCTCCTCTTGATTGATGATTCTCCGCCTCAGCTTCTTGAAACACTGAACAGTCGCTTTGTTTCTTTTTTTATAGATCTTTTTTTGTGACTAGACCGGTTGATTCGTTCACAGCTTGTGGGGCAACCGTAATAGCATGTCTGGTGGCCTTGGGCTCTTTCAGATTGTAGTCGTCGTCTCAAACAGGGTCCGAAAGTTTGCCGGCATGGGGCCGGAGGGCGGTAACACTGTCAGGGTTTGGAGGAGGAGTAATTGGTGTCACGGGTTCGTCTTCAGCACAAGAGCATGGGATGACGAGCGGGTTTTGCGTAGCCACACTTTGTTGCTCTTCAACATCTTTACGGTGGCCGCACAACGTTTCACGGCGGCGGTGCACAAACTTGAACACAGCAAACAGCATCATTCCGATAACTGCAAACAAAAATAAAGTCATTGGAGCTCCGTTTGTAATGGTGAACATAGTTGCCCCTCATTTAAAAAAAAACTCACAAATTCTCATGAACATCCATAACCATGGATGCGAACTGAATTCGAGTTTCAACGGGAGCGGTGACGGAAGAGTTGGAGTGAGCCCTGTATTCGGGTCATTATAGAAGCGTTGGGCAGGTCTTCAACACTCCTGACGATGGACACTGTCCAGTTTTCGAGGACTTACAACTTCAGGAAACATGGTGGCGGACCGTGGTAGACGAGACCAAAACTGCACCCATCTTCAGCACACAAATAGCAATAAGCGTACTTTGAGCAATGTTTTTGTAAAGCCATCCGTATAGCGAGACTGACTGAATTACAAATTACAATATGAACTCTTTTTCTAGTCTGCACACAAACAACCTTCTTCTCGCAAGCAACGATAAGAATGTTTTCCAGAATCCCATTATCAAATTTCAAGCTATCACGTATCCATCGCAACAACAATTCTGTTTCGTTCCACATAAACCATTTTCGTTTTGCCTATTTTCTAATAATTTCAAATAGTTCGTGATAAACGTACCCGATGTCGCTTCAAATCAAATGTAAACTGTTTGGAAACCCAAATAAACAAATTTTTATCAAACATTTTCAAACCAACTCAAAATATTCATAATCACTTTATATAATTTTAAACTGGAATTCATCAAAATTGATATTAAAATTTATAACCATTTCTTTGGCTTCGTCTGGCTTGAGCAGCTGAATGTTATCGATAGTCTTGAATTTTGGATCCATTTCTTCAACTTTTACACGCAGAACGAAGCCCTATCAACAGACTGCAACGCACCAGCTGCGCCGGTTATAACATAGCAATTATACAATTCCAATCCATGTAGATCCATTTCAGACATTTCATCTTGATATATATTTTTGCAATGGTTTTACCACTCAATATCATGACCCTGCGTTGCTCACAGACGCACTTGAAGCGTCTTTTCCCGGTGAAATGCAGGTCTGAAGCGTCTGAAAAAGGGCTGTCATAGGGTATTTGCCACCACCGAACGCCTGGGCTCCAAAAAGAAACACCTTATTTTCCGAACGGCTAGAGAAAACAAGAGAAATGCCGTCTGGAGCCTGTTGTTTTCAAGGATTCGCAGAAAATTAGCCAGGTTGGCACGGCCAAACGTAATGACTGCCCTGAAAACAAACGTTTTCAAGCTCTCGAATACAAAGGCGTCTCCGCTGGAACGCCGCACGGAGACGTCTTTTTTCCAACGTGCTAGCAGGAAATGTGATCCCGCTTGCATCAACAATAGCTGCATCGAGTATATCCCGCCTTTTTACTCGATGACCGGAAAACCTTGCGGCGGCAATCACCTTTAAATCAGTCGGCGCAGTGCTATCAATTGGAACCACACTACAATTCTTCAGGAGTGGTTTTAATCATTTAATTCAGCCCGTGTTTTAATTTGAGGTCGTTTTAGTTTAAATCCTACACTAATGTGCACAGAATGTATAAGAGTAACTATGAAAAGTAACTAGAAAAGTGGTTCTGTGAGCAACAGGTGAAAATAACATGTGGTACCACGAATCCCAATGAACAATAGTACCATTTCAGTTTTGTACCACACTCAATTCAAAACCTGAAAAGCTACATCATAATTCAAACCAGGTGAGTTCAAAAAGTTTGTATCTTTTGGGAATTCCCAGCAAGCAATATATGTGTAAATGAGGATTTTAACTTTGTTGCAGGTCATTTATTTTCCTGTCGTTAATCCAGGACCCGAAATCATCAAAGTACTTGTGATCTTTTGGTTCCACCTGGAAAACACCATCGTCCCAATGAAGCGAATCGCGAAAGGAGAAGACTAACCACTCCAAGGTAATGTGTTACTCTTGATAAATATGACTAAAATCTAGTAGAGAAGCTATGGAACCAGAATAGAGCACTAAAAGCGAGTTTTTGATTTCCAGATTGAACGTGTTGACCCGGTCTTTTCGTTATCGTACACAGTAAAAAAGGCAATTTCGCGATCATTGGACTGTGCTGTATCTCCTACAAACATTGTTTATAAGTGGTGTATTTCAACAAAAGTGGTTCCATTTAAATGAACTCAACTTATAACAAAAGTGATTCCAGTGTTGCAGTTTGTGATCAGTGCTTCGAAATACATTCTTGCTTAAGACGGCACCAATAGATCTGGTCGTATGAACCAAAGAAGAATAGGGTGGTTCCAGAATTGTAATTTTTGATTTTCTCGCCTGCTTTAAAATTTTACGCGCAGTTTGCGAAACTTAAAACGCTGTTCAGAGTCAAGTGGACAAAGTAACTGCATGGTGGTTCCAAACAATGGCAAGTCGAGGAAGTGCAAACTTGAACCAGCAACTGCTGAATCTGATTCCGAAACAGAGGTACAGGTACGTACTAATACATTCTGCCTTCAGAGGATACATTGAAACATGGACTGTTTATTGTACATGGATTTTTAATGGTCCAGGAGCTTCAACCAGCAAGAAACAACACAAATGGTTCCACAAAAATGTCTGGATGTGCTGAGAGTATCCATAACTTCAATGCAACTTGACATCGTTGTTGTTAGACACTAGTTTTTTCAAAATCAAGGTAAGAAATATATTTAAGACGATGCATGTTGAGCTTATTATATTCTGGTTCCAAGCTGAACTGTAAATATTCACATTGCAGGTTTGAATATCGTTGATCTTTGGACTTCTGTAACTTGACCACCCGTAGAATTTTCGTGCCAGTAAGAGGAGCGACAAAAGTGCAGAGACTTTTCTCCTTCCCGAAGTTACTTTCAAAACCAATCCGATCCTGGCCTGGACTCTAGAAATCTGATGGTAGTAGCGGCAGTTAAGAATCACAGATGCGGTGATTTTGAATGGTCCTGGTTCCACAATTTGTGGGTCCATACAAGAAAACACAGGTATCAAGAATAATTACTTCAGTATCTTGAAATTTTGAAAAAGACCGCTATTAATAACAACAAAATTTTACATTTGTACCAGGTTATGCTCACTAATAGAATGGGAAGACTGGTACCACGAGGAACCCGGCCAGTATGCAATTGAGGCAATGAATATTTGTCCCTAATCGCTGATCGTTTTCATCAAAGGGAATGCAGAGACGCACACCGAAGGTAATTTTCATGCATTTTGTTTATCTTACCAAAGCTTTCTAGTAACTGAACTTCTACTGTTTACAGTGGAGGGATTTCTCATTGCAAGTCTACTGATCGATTTTTGGTCTCATGACGATTTGAGAAGGAGGAAGCGCCAGTTAACACTTCTAATCTGCTGGTCAAGATTTGAATCAACAACGGAAACAACTTCAGGATGCTTCGGATAAACACAAGTGAGAGCAGAAAGCTTGAATTTTGTCCATGGTTCCACTGGAGCGGGTGCAGGTTCAAACGTCTGATGTGGAACCAGTTTGATAATTCTTTTTGCAAAGACAAGCTTGTGGTACCAGTATTATTTCAACAAAAGGGTGATCGCTTCGAAACAATTGAAGCTCTATGACGGAAGAGGGGTAAGCAACTAATATACTTTTTGCTCTTGAATTTTAACAATTCGTTAGTACTTAATTCGATTGCTTCTTTAGAGTCATCCACAGTGGTACCACTTCGCAATTGAGCGCTACAACTCTTCAACAAAAGAGACTGGAGCTCCCGTATTTGCAGTCGCCGAAGAAGTACGGATGGTACCAAAACTTCTGGCTCGAATAGAGATCACTAGAAGATATTGTGTTGAATTGAACAATAAATTCCAAGAGGTACGTATCACGGTCTATACTTTTCAAAACCAACATCATTGAACTTGGAGAGTCATTCCTATTCGAACATTCACCGATTGAAATCAAACTGTTTGTGGATTAATAGTAAAATTGTTTCTGTTTCCAGCTCAAAGGATGAATTTGTGGATCCACCTTGATATTTTGGTCCCACAGCGTGTGCCTATGGTAGCGGAGCTCCCATCGAGGTCATTCTAACTATTTCCTGACATGGTATGAACTTGAAAAGGTATTCAGATTGTAAGTCGTGGAATTTGAAACAGATTGCGGTTTGTTGAACCACAGGACGGTACAACCTGGCGGATTCGAGTGGACCCACGTGCAATTGCAATGATCTAGCTTTTTGATACTGCGAAGGAGCAGATGACGTCAGACACAATTCTGTCAACGGCTGAAACTATGGTGGTGCCACAGATACAAGCTGACGTCAACAAAATAAACCAGACTCATCAGCTGTCGCTTCAAATCAGCCGACTCCAGCTCCAATCCACCGTCATTCACACAGTACGTTAACCAATGGTACCATGTAGTTCCAAGTAATTAAATTCAGTTTCAAGTTTTTGTTAATACCTTGAATCATGTTGCAGGTACTTTCGAACTTCTTGAGGATGTCATACACAGCATAAAATAAGATGTTTGAATGAAGAATTCAAGACTAATCAGGCAATGGTCAGCCCATTATTCCTCAGTGGTTCCACTAAAATTTAGATGGAGCTCGATTAGACGTAAGTAAACCATGGCAGTTCTAATTCAATGGGATACAGAACATTGTGTATGAATGTCATATTTTAATTGATTATGTTTCGTAGTTCATATTCTGGAGTTGACGGCTGGTGTTTTTACCGGTCATTCTGGAGATTGTGTACGCGTGGTACCACAGAAACGGCTATGGACAATGGCAGTACCTGTTGATGGTCCATTGATAAACTTTCAACTACTCTTCATTGCTCACCTGTCACGGACACCGAGGTAGGAACCCATTTTTTAATCAACGCATAGTGAATACTAGATTTTGTTAACCTTCACTTGTGCTTTCCAGTTTCTCTCAGTACAAAATTGATGGTACCAAGTTGGATGTTTTGCCACCTAAAAAGTCTGGAGAGGAGCCCTTGGAGCGCTACAATCGTTTGGTTCTTTTGACAAGGATTTTGAAGAACCATATTCCGAAACAGTACAAACAGACTGACAACTTCGAGCTGTTCATGGTTCCACAAGAGTTCAAATTTGCTTGTTTGAGGTAACCATAATTGAAAGCGTTCAATCGGATAGGAACCGGATATCAACCAAACTTAATTTATAACTCGAAGCTCATTACATTTTTCGCAGATTTACTGAAATTATTTCCCACTGAAACCAAGCGGCATTCTCGTAGCACCAGTATTCTGGTACCACTCAAGGAGACCCTTATCAATGTCATTCCGAGTATCAGTGCCTGCATGTAAGTAATTTGATGGGTTACAATGTCCACGAGTCTTGATTCCAGAAGTTCAATCCCTTCAAATTTTTCAGGTCTTTGGAGATGAATCCACCTGGTAAACCGAGATATTCGTGGTTCCACCAATTCAGCTTTGGTATATTCAAGGTTTCTAAACTTGCGCCTACCAGAGGTAAACTTAAACTTTTGCTACTTTGGTTCAAGCTTTTGCCACTTGGTAATGTTTTGTTGTTTTAAATATATAGCCAATTATCTGGGCCATATTCTGCAGTACAAAGTGTGGCACCACAAAAGATGCTACATTAACTTTTCTTGTCTCAAATGATGAAAGGTAACTTGGTTAAAAATATAATCATTCTCCTTCTACAAACTTGAACCTAACGCATATTTACTTTTCAATGCTAGGGGGAATTATAAGGATCAAGGAGGTATATGGATTATGTATTGCCGATTTGAAGTCCATAATTGCAGCAGAATACTTTTGGATGAAGCAACGAGAAATGTGCTAACCCATATGAGAGACCAATGGTACCACCATTTTGTGATACGACACGGCCAGTTTGTAAATGTTCCGTGACTTTCTCAAGATCATCAGCTCCAATGCAGTGTGGAACCATTGCATTTTTGCAGCGGTAAGACAAACATCACAGGGTAGATAAAATTAATTAATGATGAAGTATTCTTTGATGAATCACAAGACTGTTCTTTTTGTCTTCAGTTGATCTCGCTGGTACCAAATCGTTGTTCCACCGTTCTTCGCCGAATCGGAAGTCGCACAAGCAGCAGGAACCATCGCTTACACTTCATCGCTTCAAACTCGAAGATACGACTGGTTTTATCAGAAAATTGTATTGCTTGTGATGATGTTGATCTTGACTTCACAATCAATTTGAAACCACTAACTCGATTGCTTGTGAAACTTCTTGTGGTTCCATTGTAGTCTTAACTTTTAATCAATCTGTACTCAAGTAGTCTGTTTACATGAGAATATTCATGCACGGGTCAAGTGTAACTTGTTGTGAAGCTAGCGCCTGCATTGCTGTAGAAAATTTGCAATACTAGTTAAACGCAATGTTATGGACTTCGTATGCTAAAGTTTACTTTTAACATGTACCGTTGTTAACTTTCTCGTGGTTCCACTGTTCAGTGTTTGGTAACCTGTACACCGCTCTTCAGGTGGATTATTTGTGTGTAAATTTAATGAACTTTGTATTTAGCTGAAAATCGACACAACCATGTCTTGTAAATTGTATTGTGGTTCCACTGCCGAGATAGATTGAACTAGTTTTTGTTTGGTCATACAAGATCACGTATCCAATACGTTACTAGCATTGAGCATTCTATTTGTAAGATTGTACTTTAAATTGGTAACTTATAATTGTAATTAAACTGAATAGCATCAAGCCACCCAGAAATTGTGTACCGCTTTTTTATTGAACCGGCGTCTGAAACGAAAAGCCGTCCAGAGCCGCCCCCTGCAATTCATTCTAAAAGGCCGTTCATTTTACAGACACCTGTCACGAGCCTCATTGGTAGCTACCTGTTCTGAAAGCCGTCACTGGCCGTTCATTTTCTGAACAGCCTTGCTTTTGCTTAAAATGCCGTCTATTCAGTTTATGATCTAGTGCAGGTCTTATACGCCTTTTCCTGCGGGGGCGTCTGTAGGGTGATGGCGCAGGGGATTGATGCGTGTCCGGTTGGTGATCCATAATGGGCGTCGTTCGACTCATATTCATATGGACTGATCAGTCTGAGCATGAATGAAGATATATCACGAAAGTTTCATATTACCTCCTTGAAAGTTTGAGTATATGCAAAAGTGTGTCCTCTTTTGCGCGTGAAGCTAAGGACATCCACATAGGCAGATATGTTGCCGTTCAAAAAGCCCACAGCAAGTGTGAGTAGCGCAGTACCGCCTACTTGCATGACGTCGACATAATCGAGCTGGCTTCTGACCACGAAACATTCGGCATGAAGTCGAATTTGTTATCGCCATGTCTGAGGGTTGTCGGCTGGAATGCAACAGTTCTTGCACTGTAGATCTCATAGATTTTCGCACCCGGATCAAAAGCTTGAACTCCAATTTCAACGGCAAACAAAGACGCACGCCCGTAACAGTATTAAACCTATTTCCTGTAAAATTACAACGTAAACTTTTTTCGGGATTCACAGGCGACGCCAAGTTAAGGGATCAATCTGCAGACTCGTTAACTTACACGAAACAATTCGGACGACTTCGGCCACCACAAGCATTAGAAAACTTTGAAGACTGGAAACCCTGTCGTGCGTTTTTTTTCGGCAACGGAACTAGAGAGGTCGTTCAGGCCAGAAGATTTGTTGTTGGATTAATGATGTGACCCAATACCAAAAAGATGCCTGAGAGTGGGTCCTCGCCCCTCAAATGAATAGCTTTTGCCGTATTCCGAGCGTTGATTCTTCACATGAATAACCCTGTAAAAGTATGAAACCGGCCGATTTTGTCCCAAGGTTTGCAAAATAACGAAGATTAGATGATCTTCGTCGTTGAAGTGAATGCGATCCACGACTAGCTAGCATATTTTGCGAGCAACAAGCAGATGATTCAGCACGATCGAATGCTTATCAATTTGAAGGTTGAGACAAACTTGTCGTTTCCTCCAAAGGGTTTGACAGCCAACTTAACCGTGTCTTGAACAAGACCATTATTCAGTTCCAAGCGAGATTTGTGTTATCTCTCATCGATCCTCACGAGGAGTGTGCCAAAACTCACAACAATATCACCTTTTACCGAAATGGAGGCTATGCATATGATGAACTGATAGCCATTATTGCGAAATTCTATGAAGTGGTGAATTACAAAACAGTGAGGAAGTGGTTCGAAGCTGGCCGACGAGGAGTGAATTCGGTGGAGAGAAACGATGTAAATAGAAATCCGAACTTTGAGAAATCCTCAAGGTTGTTGACTTAATGCACGATCATTATGGCGTTGAGGTGGAAGCCATCTATTCTGACAGAGGTGGAAACATTTACCATCAGATAGCTTCTTGAAAGAGCTAGATTTCAGAATTATTTTGAAACACGGAACAATAAGCTATTCGCCGAAATCAAACGGTTTTTTTGATCAAACGGTTGAGTGAATAAAATTCATAGGTAATTCAATGCTTGGTGCTTATTCTCATCTCAGTAAAAATGTGTGGAGTGAAAGCTTCCGGACGAAGGACTACATTCTGGATCCTTTGTGCGGGAGAAATCAAGCTTTAACGCCATTCCAACTACTAATTGGTGAAAAGTCGAACTTCAAACATTTGAGATATAAAATGACTTTTATTGTTTTTTTGACACTCAAGCCGGAGGGTCAGGAACTTGGCAATTGTACCCTTTCCAGTACATGTCAGGGCTATCATAACCCATCATTTCACATGACCGTAGGTAACCCCTCTCAGAATCATATGGCCAAAAACCTTGAAAAACTCGATTTTTTTTCACTTTCTGTGACCTTTTGACCTCGAAGGTCAAAGGTCAGAAACTTTAATTTGGTCACGATGCAAGCCCCTACCAAGGGCTTCAAAACGGTATATAGCACTAGTACTCCTGCTGCACCGTTCAGGCGCCAGATCCACAAAAGTGCAACCTAACCTCTGTTTTCCGTACTTTTGTGACTTTTTGACCTCAAAGGTCAGAGGTCAAAAACTTGAGCTTGGGCATGTTGCAAGCCCTCATCAAAAGCGTCAAAATGGTATATCTCACATGTCCCTCGGTTGCACCGTTTAGGCGCTAGGGCCCCAAAAGTGCAACCTAACCTCCATTTTCGGTGTTTTCGTGACCTTTTGACCCCGATGGCATTGCCGCGCAACGCTGCCCAAAGGACTCGACCTCCGCCTTTATGAGCTCTATTGAACGGTATATAGGTCATGTTCCTAGCTGCAGCCGTTCAAACGCAAATCGAGCGACACTACAGCGTCAGCCGGAATTTACCCCCTTCACATAAAGTGGCTTCGCCACTTAAAAAGCCAAGGATCTCACATTGCTTGTAAGCAATATGTAGTTTGGAAGGCTTTAATGTGAGGCCTGGTTTCTGCAAGGTTTCGAGGACTTCTTTAAGATGGGCTAGATGTATCTCATAACTATCAGAGATCAGCCACTGATAACCACTAGTGGAGGACAATCAATTCCCATACCGGCCGGAAAAAGTCGTTCAGAGGTGGTCGGAATGCGGTCGGATGGTAAGCAATACGGAGGCTGCGTATGGTCATATCAAGATGAACCAAAAAAAGGGACCGGTACAAGAAAAGGAGTTGAAAATTGTGACACTAGGTGGAGTGCCAGCACTTGCATTGATCGGAACGGAAGCTGGTTTGATAACCCGCGACTGGGGCGGTTTGTGGTGGTGCCCGGAGAGTTAGCACGGGTGGTGGCTGTGGCAGCTTCAGTCTTATAGTTGCTGAATGCCGGCGCAAGTGTCATTGTGGGAGTGGAAATTCATCAGCGCCTGCGGCGACACCACCAAAGGCAGCGTCCTTGTTGCCTTGAGAAAGAAAGACGTTTTTAATCCATTGCAAGGCCACTTTGGCTTGGCTCGAGGCAAACGCGCGGGTTGCGCAGACGAGGACGTGGAAAGCAAAACCTCAGTTCAGAATTTGACCACATGCGCTTGTGGCTTTTTGAGACGAGCGAATTGATGACGTCCAGTCGAACCAGCAGCTTAAGTCCTGGGCTGAGCTGCAGTAGAAGAAGTTGATATTGGAGGTGGAGGCACTGAGGCTGCTTTGGACAAAGAATCCGATAATTCGGCACAAGACTTGGCTGGTGCAGCAGTCTTTGGATTAATTTGAAACGGATCTGAAACCACAGTTGCGTATTAATATTAAGGGATTCTCAACAATACTCATAAGGAGGGGCTTCATATTCATCTGGACGCTCGGCAGCAAATCTCGAAAAATGAAACGTGAGTTTGAGCGCCTGATTTTTTTGGTGAAAAGCAACTAACAAGAAGAAATTTTAATCAAAATCAATGCTGGTGATTTTTCTAGGGGATATAGATACGAACTGCTTGGCGTATTTGATTTTTTTTCGCGATTGCGGTTTGGTGTGCTTTCTGATTGACTTTTGGTCAATTATTTTTTACAGGATTTTGGAATTTCGTTAATCGGTGTTATGATATCTTTAAGGTTAGATAGTTGGAGAACATTGTTCGGGAATGAAACTGTTAGCACGTGGAAAAATACTAGATACGGAATCTGGTTAGTGCTTTGAGAAGCAGATGTGTTATAAGCGTAGATGAAATTTAGCAAGGCTTAAACCAACATGTTTCGTTCCCACGGACTAAAAAACACAGTTTTTGGCTTCAGTTTTATCTGCTCGATCAACAAGTATATTACTGGAGGGGCGTAAACTTGTTGTGGTGCAGTGTTAGTTTGGTTGTTTAATTGATTGACACATTTCCCTCACGTGAGAGTAAGGGCTGAAAGTCAAGGTTTTGGTATTAATGAGGAAAATGGCAACTATGATAACTTGGGCCATTCCAATTGGCTTAGCTCTTATGGGCATTTAACCAGAAAAATTCAGCGAACGCACTACGCCGGAAAGCCAAAATTCATCCTCATGTTAAGTTTGGTGAAGGTACAGAGAAAATACGAGATCACAGGCATCTCACATGTAACAATCGTTTACGATTCGTGGCTTGCAAATCTTGCAACAGGTTCATGGCCGATGAACAAAATTTTATACCAGTTTACCTTTTCAATCTCCGTTACGACTTTCCTTTTCTACTGCAAGGCCTCCACTCTAACCATCAAATGTGCTACTTTTCAGATTTAAGGGCATGAATTGCTTACGTGGTAAATCACTGAAGTTACTATTTGGGATCGGTCGGCGGTTGTTTATAACATTTATAATATTACGCCAGCCCCACCTTACATTCTGTCG
>JAQGBJ010002275.1:0-17299 GCA_034698345.1 Sphaeridia pumilis
GGCGGCGTTACCTTACAGAATCCAATAGCGCTCCTGAACATCAGTTTCATCGTCCCAATCACAGTGGTTCCCATACTCGCTCTTTATAAAGTGGGTGGCGACTTGTTCGATTTCGAAACAGTTCCAATACCGCTTTTGTACATCGATTCCGATACTTTCGGCAACGATTCAAGTCCTTTGTACGACAGAATTGGGTTGACCGGATCCCGACTTCGGTCGCTCGTCTACGCCTTCGGGGTAGTCGGTTTGCGACATGGAGGCAAAATCGAGGGCGAAAACACGTGTTTTGGCCTTAATTGCGACTTGACTCGAGTATTCAGCACAGCGCATACGCTCGGTGGCACAAAAATAGCGGTAGGACCTCAATTCAACCTCATCTTTCTCAAAGAATCAGTAGGACCTCAACAGCTGTACTTCGGAGATTTTGGATTCCGAGAGCTCCTCTCCTGGTACTTGTTCCGTGACTCTGATTCTTTCATGCATTTTGTCAAGATTTCCCAGTTTCAGTCAGAAATGATAGGAAATCAGGTGCAGCTATTCTGTCTCGCATGCGATGAAAACTGGCAAACAAGGCGTGGGACTGTGAGCATGGCTTTCAGATTTGGCGGCAGAAAGTCGTTTTGGAATGGACTTGAGCAATCCGTCAGTTTTGCAACTTCGAAGGGAAGACGACTTCATTGGTCTTACGACTTTGAGTATGACTACAATGCCGGCCAAACAGGGCCAGGCAAAGGATACTTTTGCCATGCAGTTACTCGAACGCTCGGCCAAAAACGCATTAACAAGTTCGGAGCCGTAGAGACCCAATTCGGAGTCTCACTATTTCCAGTAGCAAATCTCACGAATTTGATTTCGGATTGCATGTTGAAGCATATCATAGCGCCACGATCTGGATTGAGATTCCACAGTGCAGAAGCATATGAAGATGCGCTTCAAGTGACCCGGTGGAAGCCCCTCGAAATTTTCTACGATGAGTTCATGTTTGTCACAGACCAAAATGTGACTTCGAAGAACCACGCTGCTGAGCTCTATGTAAAGGTGTTCGACATTGAAAGCTGGGTTGCGGTTTTGGTGGCCGGAGGAGTCACGTGCTTCGCGCTGGCGATGCTCGTGAAGACTTCAAACAAGAATCTGCTCGGCAACTTTTGGGTCTCAATGAGCTACTTGGGCGCCTACTTTATGGACCAGTCTAAACGATTGCCATTTCCGGAAGCTGCCGTCAGGTCAACAAAGGCGTTGCGATTTGTGGTAGTTCCGTGGATGATGGCAATTTTAATTTTGTCGAACGGCTTTCGAGGCGTCATGAAGTCCAACTATGTCCAGAAGTTTCCGTATGAAACAAGTCTCAGATACTGGGAAGACTACAGAGACATGAGTTTGTTTACTTTCGTCAGGAACGAGGACTGCAGAAGGGCTGATAAGATCATAAGGGAAATCAATGAAGCGTGGATCTGGTGGGCTGTTAATAGACGTCAGGCCAAGGACTGGTCTAAAGAATGCTATGACAGTCGTCCGCATTTTCACTCCGAAATGACTTTCGTTGAAACATTGAAGTGGACTGATTTTCGGGAACACCGAATTGATGAATGGATAGAGCTGGAGCGCGAATTTTATGAAGATGAAGAATTTGATGAAGTTTGTTTTAGAGAAGTGACGCCCATTTGCGTCAACCATTTTAGTAAGTTCTCAGGGACGGAGTATCGCAACAACGTGGAAAAATGGAACCAAATTGCGCTTAAAGGTCCCGTACACTGGAACATTAGCTTCCGTTGGGTTCGAACGATTTACGAACCTTGTGACACTAGCATCAACTATACGTTTAGATACGGCCGGGCAGAAGACGAAAATGTCATCAGAGCTTTCCAGCTCACCAGAAGACGTGAATCGGCTTATGTGATTCGCAAGTCCGAATTTCCGTGGTATTGGAATCTCTTCAAAAAGGCGATGGTCAAGGATTCACGAGTTGAGTACGCCCACACCGGCGGCTCCGAAGTCGCGCGGAAGACCAAGCGCGCCATCTACGAACGAAACGACTCGCCGTTTTACGTCTTCGTCAGACACCGTTACATGGAGCCTGCGAATTGGATGATCAGACGAATTGCCGCGATTCAGGAATCAGGAATCCTCAACCTGTGGTACAAATGGGACATGATTTTGAGACCGCCAGTTAACGAGTCCCTCAACGAAGAAGTTTCGGAAGAGTTCGACGAAGTCCGAGAGCTGAGGCTCTCAGACCCTGGAATCGCGTTCCTTGTCAACGTTGCTATCGGTCTGGCGTTGTTCGCTGTAGCCGTTTTTGCGGTCGTAGTAATCTTTTTCTTTGTCTGAAATGAGGCGCCTTTGCTTTCAGCACAATTGTGTCAATTTTAAATTTTTATTACACATGCATGTAACGCTATAGAGGGCGAAACAATACCGGTTGATTTACCTTTTAAAATTCACCTAACCTCTTTCACAGTCAATTACTATCAGCTCATCATTACATCAGCTGACAGCTGTAGTATAGCCGCATTCGTAATTCGTACACTCTAAGCAATATGTGTTAGCACATATTTTATCAAACCCGTAGCGTAGTTCAAGCTGGAAATACGGCTCTGCACTTGTTATGATTATAATCAAGGTATAACAATTACTGTGATTATCGTTCTGTATCAGAGCTTGTGAATAAAATAAAAATACAAAAACGACCTTTTGGTGTTGATTAGAACAGAAGGTGCTGGAGAATAGAAACGAATAGACACACGGATTCATGCTAAAAATCAAAGACTTCTACTGACTTATAAATTACAACTTAATTCCAAAATGACAACCGTTCAGTCGTAATTTCCGTCGAAAATCCTGCGGCCATATTATCAGCTTATATTAAAAAAATAAGAGTTCATAAGGTCTTCTTGAGTCGATTCCAATTGACTCGGTTGAATGAATCCAGTTCCAATGTTGAGATCGTTCGGGTTCTAACTAATTTTGAGAGTTCGAGTATCAAAAAACGAGATCGGAGCAATAAAGCTAATAGACTTTGCAACTCGATGCTTCAAAAACCAACGAGTACTGACGTCCTCTCCTCAACTTGAAGCCGTTCACAACGGTCAGTAAGCCAGGAGCTAAAACTCTATAGTTCTGAAGTTTCACAACGAATACACGAGTTGCTACTTGAATTTGAAATAGTATAGACTGTAATTTGATCAAAACTGCAGTGCATTTCCTTGGATACTTGAAAACGCCTTCTGCAATAACTGAACCGCAAGAAGTATGCCTAGTGGAACCAAGTTGCTCAAAAGCTGGAACCAGATTGGAAGGTTTGCAATGCATTCAATAAGGTTTTTATGGTGTTACTCCGAGCGTATCAACTTGGAATGTTCCAGGTGATAAACATATGATATTTAATTTCAGGTAGCCCGGAACGTACAACACTCCAGCAAGCAGTGTGGTATGGCTCCTCAATTTCTGTTCGTAATCAGCTCGATTAGAAATTGTAGTTTTGTCCAGGCCTACAGTCAGTCCAGCTCAGCAGCTATAGACCTTCGAAATTGGGCGCAAAATGGCGCCTTTCGGTAGTCCTGTGGGCGAAGTCACCTTGCAAAACCCATCGTCCCTTTTGAACGTTAGCTTCATTGTCCCACTAACTTTGACTCCACTTTTGGTTTTTTATAAATTCGGGGATCAATTGTTCGATCTTGAAACAGTGTCAGTTCCACTCGTTCACGTTGATAAAGAAAAAGCCCTGGCTGAATCGAGTCTCCTGTATGCGAGGATTGCGTTAACTGGGCCACGCCTGCGGTCACTCATTTACGCTTTCGGCGTTGTGGGTTTGGATGAGAGAGCCCTTGGTTTGAACTTTGGGTATGCAGACCGCTGCTTCGGACATCACTCCAGTTCTGGTGGAGTGAAGGCCTCATGCAAAGCTCTTGAGGACACCAACATATTTTTTGGTCCTCAGTTCAATACCTATTCTTCCACAAGGATTCTGTCTCGCCCCAACAGATGTACGTGGATACGAGCTCTCAGACTTTATTTTCGACATTATTCGACGCTACCGAATATTTCATGTGGTCTGTCGACGTACCCTCGCATCAGGTCCAAACGTTTTGTTTCGCATGCGATGGAAACAGCGAAACTACGCCCGGAATGGGCAATGTGGTGAAAGGTGAGGTTGGCTTCACATTCGACGACAGCCAGTCTTTTTGGAACGGGCTTTATTGGACGGCCGGTCAAGCAACTTCGAAAGGTATGAAGTTGCATTGGAGTTATGACAGCGACTACGACTACGGTAATTTTCAAGGAGGCGAAGGCTACTTCTGCGATTCCTTTCAAAAATATTTGATCCAGCGGCGTCTCAATGAACTAGCACCTACGGGGAAACAGTTTGGATATTCACTCTTCCCTGTTGATAACATCACGGTCCACGATTGCAATACAAATGGTAGGATAATCTCAGCTCAATCCGGATGGAGGTTCCATCCGGAAACTACCATATTGCCCGCACTTCGACTGGTCCACTCGAAGCCGCCTGAGGCTTTTGAGGAGTCATGAAGTCAAACTACGTCAACAACTTTCCGTACGAGACAAGTCTCCAAAGCTGGGAAGACTTCGAAAAATTCAATTTGTTCGTGTTCGCCAGAGACGAGGATTGCGAAAGGGCTGAGATTGTGAATCTCAACAATGAAGCTTGGATCTGGTGGGTTGCTAATGGTCGTCAGGCAAGGGATTGGCCATATGAATGCTTTGATAAAGAACCAAAGTATTACTCTGGTATGATCTTGGCTCATGTTTCGAAATGTACAGTTTTTCGGGAACAAAGAATCGACGAATGGATCAATTCGATGGAGCTCGAGCAGCGCCGCCTAGGACAAGCTTACCTGGTTGATTTTGAAGACAAGATTGCGCCCATGTGCACCAAAGACTTGCGAGAGTATTCAGGCTCCATTTATCACGAAAACGTCAACGACTGGAATCGAATTGAGTTGAAAGGTCCTGTGCATTGGAACATCAGTCTTGGGTATTATTATAAGACTTCTCTACTTTGTGACACCGGTTTCAGATATGGATATGCAGAAGGCGAAAACGTTCTCCGAGCCTTTCAGCTGACGAGAAAACATGAATCAGCCTACGTGATTCGCAAGTCTGAATTTCCGTGGTATTGGAATCTCTTCAAAAAGGCAATGGCCAATGATTCGCGAGTCGAGTACGCCCACACCGGCGGCGCTGAAGTCGCGCGGAAGACGAAGCGCGCCATCTACGAACGAAACGACTCGCCGTTTTACGTCTTCGTCAGACACCGTTACATGGAACCTGCGAATTGGATGATCAGACGAATTGCCGCGATTCAGGAATCAGGAATCCTCAACCTGTGGTACAAATGGGACGCCATTTTGAGGCCGCCAGTCAACGAGTCCCTCAACGAAGAAGTCTCGGATACCTTCGATGAAGTCCGAGAACTGCGGCTTTCAGATCCTGGAATCGCGTTCCTTGTCAACGTTGCTATTGGCTTGGCGTTGTTCGCTGTAGCCGTTTTTGCTTTCGAAGTCATCTTGTTCTTGGTCTGAATGAGGTGCCATATAATATCTGCTGGCTGCTGGTTTTGCTGCAAGTCTTAAAAATATGGTCTTGAATCGATCATCCTTTCGTTTTACTTTCAGCACAATTGTGTCAATTTAAAATTCTTATTACATGTACATGTAACGCCAGAGGGCGTAACAATACCAGTTAATTCAACTTTTAAAATTAATCTAACCTTTTTCAAAATTAATTACGTGAGCTCATCATTACAGCAGCTGTGTAGTAAAGCTGCCTTCGTAAATCTTATAATTCGTACACTCTTTTAGCAATATCTCTTAGCACATATTCTATCAAATCCGTAGTGTAGTTCAACCTTGTAATTATAATTATCAATGAATAACAATTAATGGAATTATCATTCTGTATCAGAGCTTGTGAGTAAACTAAATAATACAAAAATGACCTTTGGTGTTGACTAGGACAGAAGGTGCTGGAGAAAAGAAACCTAGAAACGAATAGACTTACAGATCCTTACTAAAAATCAAAGACTTATACAGTACTGACTTATAAATCATTCATAACTTAATTTCAAAATGACAACCAGTCAGTCTTGCTCAAACTTTGGCTATTTAACTATTTTGAAACGGCACATCCGTTCTTATAACTTCCACCGCGAAATTTCAAACCCACCGTTTCCACTTTTAATTAATGTAGGATAAACCTATCAAACCTACGTGCCTTTCATAGTAGTACAAAAAGACTGAAACTTACACTCTAACAATTAATTAAACTTAATTAATCAATTAATAATTCACCTTGTATATAGTACAATACAAATTCCTATTAATGACGTAAACACTCGTAACTTAATCGCAGGTAAACAAAGCACGCTCCCAGCAGCGACACACCTGCTCCATTCCTCCAGCTTCCTCCATTGTGCATAAGCGCCATTGCTGAAAAATCCCAAAAAAGAGATGGCGTTAGCGTCGCTCTTTCAAAATCCCAATTCCTTGCATCCGTTTCATATTTCACCCATTTTTCAAACTTACCAGGCTCATACAACGTTGTTTTCCTCTGCACATAACTCGCATTAGGTATCGACAGTTCACAACCAAAAACATTGGAAAAGGCCAAAGCGTTCGCCTCATCCAAAATCTTATACGCGAAGACATTGTAGACACTGGGATTGATTTGGTCTGATTTGTAGACAACTTTCACGTCATCAACCCTGTAAAACCAACAAGAAACAAGCCTTAGAAAAATTTACCATGGAGAAAGTAGCAAGGCTACTACTACAACTACATATCAACTTTTGTTATTGTCCAAAAGTTCCTCGGACCAACGAGCAATCAAAAAGCAAGTATATATCTATACGGAAGAGAACCAAAGAAACAACTAGTTCAAAGTTGTTTGTAGCAAACACAACTTTTTGATACAACAAACAAGATTCTACATTCTTGTGACATGAGCGGCTCGCTTCCCGCTTTATCAACACATTCAAAGACAGATATATTTCACGGTCCGATAATTCAATGGTGAACAAGGGGAGGAAGAAGAAGAAGCTTTAGAAAATTTTCTGTCTGTCTAGTCAGTAGTCGAGTCAGTCGGAGTTTCTGGAAGTCTCGTGAAAGCGTATATAAAATCAAAGTTGTTGGTGAAAGAAGAAGAAAAGTTTCTAGTGTTTCACTTTGCTTTGGCCGCTGTCAGTAGTGGCTACGAATCTATTGTTGTTTTTATGTACAGCTTCTCATAGGCTCTCAAAGAGTGTGTAAAAGATTCTGATATTGGCTGACAAGGGATCGGAATGCCTCAGCAAATCACAAACTTGTTATGAATCAGTTAGTGGGGTCTGTCATTTGGCTTTTTGGTATTTTAGAAAAAAAGAGGGGAATTCCCCTCATTTGTTAACATTATTTTCAGGAGCAAAAGAAACAAGAAGGGCTGATAACCATTGGTACAAGACAGAAAGAAAAAGTGAAAAAAGTCAGCAGCGCCATCTAGCGGAATACGAATTTTGACTACTTACGGCAACTCCATATTAGCGCCTTGGTACAAGGTAATTTTAGGCGCCGGGTAAACTCCCGTAGCTAAGCACGACACGTTGACGGTCCCCTGGCGGCGGTTTCGGACAACTTTCACGCCCATGTCTTCTTCAGGAGCTGCAAGACACAAAGTCAGAAAAATATATAAAATTAAGACCATAAGATTGGCAGTTGGGGTGGAAAGTTAATATTTTATAATTAAGCTTAATCAAGAAAAATATTCATCTTTTGTCCCAAGTCGAGCTGATTCAGTATGAAAGTTCTAAATTTTTTCATAGCCTCAAAACTTCGAAGAAAGTTTATGACGTTTCATCCACCCCCTCAACCCCCCAAACCCCCCACCCGAAAGGGGGTTGGTTGATAGGAGGGAGGGTTGCTGCTGTCGTAAAAGTTTTTCCCATTAGATGTTCCTTCAGCAAAAGCCTTTGTTCAAAGTAGATGTATAAAATTTGTGATGTTCAGTCAGCGGTGGGTGTGAAATGCACCAAAAATCGTAAAAGTTTTTGCGGTGCATTTTCATTATATACAGAAGGTTAATTTTTGAGAAACGACTTGGAAGAGCAAGAAATATAAGCTCATTCATAATTCTTCGGATGATAATTCACAGTTCATAAGCATCGAGTAATAAACCGGCAACTCTATGATTAGCAACTCCTGCCCCTGTCAAAACACAAAGACAAAGTTATAAGATATATAACTTTATGGGAATTAAGAAAATGCAGTCAAGGACGATCTATATATATAGCTCTCGTTTAAAATTCCATCTCCGACGATGCAGTTCCAGTTGCAGCCAATTTAACCAAAGAGCCACTGAAGAAGTATGAAGTATCATAGAGACAAATTATAAGAAGACTGACAACAGTTTCATCTTGTGGCTTCTACAATTTAGCTTTTACAACAGTCTCTCAGAAATACCAGGAGAAACAAGGAAACAAACAAGTCAAGCTTGATGCATTGCTGCTGAGGCCAAAGTCTCTGCCGGCTGCAAGTCTGATATATTATTTCGTATCAACTAACAGCAACAACAACCAGGAGAGTGGAGAAAGTCCAAAACAACGAAGTTCCTCCCAACTTTCATCTCTTCAGCGGTGGTCAGCTTGAATAATGCTCGGTTCGGTTAAACTTTCTGACTCTGTCTAAATAATTTATTTACCAAACCTACTCCTGACTGCTGGAGGAGCTGCTGATTAAGTAGTTTCCATGGAGAAAAACAAACAGCGCGGCAACTTCAAACATACTACTTGACGGTTACAAAAACTGAAGTTCGAATTTTGTGAAAATGCCAAGACTGCAATTTGTTTCCCTACTGACCCTCGCAGCGCTCGCGCTGCTCCTCCTGACCTCCGCCCAAGACCCCTCGGACCCCTCGGACCCCCAATTACCCTCAAAGCCCAAAGCCCCCGGTTGGCGAAACCTCCTCGACCCCACTCTCACCCTCCCCACAGAACCCGACGAATATTCTGGAATCCTGCGGCTTCGCCGCTCCATCCACACTCCCCCCAACCACGGACGTTTCAGCGCCTTCAACAAGTCCAAAACCCCCACAGCCCCCAAACCCTCCAATCACGGACGTTTCAGCGCCTTCAACAAGTCCAAAACCCCCACAGCCCCCAAACCCCCCAATCACGAGACACCCATCAAATACCCCAAACCCCCCAACGACCCCCACTCCGACTCCTCGCACGCCTGCACAGGCGTTTCGATCCTGGAACACTGGGCCCTCTTCTCCGCCCACTGCATCCAACACCCTGAAGAAAACTCATTCGGCAACTCCTCAAGCACCCACAAACCCATCTCGTCTCGCGGGGGTTCCGACCACCTGATCAAACCCCCACCACGCGCCCCTGATGACGATGACGAAAAGCATATCTTCTGGCACGAATTTCCCAGCGAAACCATCGAGCTCGGCGCAGCCTCCTATGACGACTTCCAACTGGACACCGTCGGCGAAGTCTTGGAGACAACCCCCAGACAAGTGGGCTTCCGCAAGCAGTTGGACGAGCTCAGTTTCTATGATTTGGCCCTTGTCAGGGTATCCGATGGTTTCCGGCGCAAGAGGTTCACTGTGGTGGCGAGGCGCGAAGATCGTGTTGAAACTGGTGAGAATTCACTCCCCCAATCTCTTTTAAAAATCTAGGACTTAAGAATCCCATGTTTTCAACAGGTCAAGCTGTCATGACACACTGGAAGGACGGCAAGATTCAAAAGACGCCAGTGTACATCGTTGAACAAGAATACTGCCGCGTCAAGGAGATGAACGCCATGATGTACGTCTGCGGGTGCCTGAACGACACTTCGCTCCAAGTCAACCTCAACGACGGCCCCTTGTACTGGCACTACGAAGACCCCGAGCACCTCGAATACATACAACGCGATTCGCTCATCGGATTCATAATCCGTGTTATGAGACGGGAAGATGGCGCTGGCTTCGTGGCTTGCGAAGGCAAACCAGCAGTGCTCTTTTCAAGGGTTGACCGATGGATACGCTGGATTGAGGCTAAGACCCAAAGGAGTCTTGCAGGTAACGCGGGGGGGGACTGAGTGGGGGGAGGAGTCTCAGAGGTCAACTTTTGGATTTGCGTATTTTTAAATTCCAGCCACCAGATGGCGCCCTGACGCAGGCCCAGCGCACATCCCCGTCAAGCACGAATGGCTCCGCATAGCTTTACGCTGGTTAGTGGCGCTGTTGATGATTGTGCTCATTGTTTTCGCGGTAATTTTAGGCGGGTCTGTGGTATGACTTGAAGCTGCTACACTTTGGATTTTATAGTAATCATATTTGAAATAGTCTGGAAGAAAGTTGTATGCAGGCGCCTAAAAACTATGAAACTTGTTTATCACGCTGCGCTCCTATCTAGTAATTGGTCTAGTAACTTGTCTCCTCGGCAAAAGAAAAAAGCCATATAAAACTGTGTTATCTTTTTATGTGACAAATAAAGAAGGGCTGTAAATGAAATATGGCGAGGGAGATGAAGAACGTTTTTACAAGAGTAGTGTCTTTTTCCAGTGTGAAAAAGTAGAAAAAAAGCCGCGAGAAAGTTGACCGAGTTATTAGGAGGAGAAGACAATTTTTACTTCAAGTATTTTTCTTTTTTGTGTATACTCAACCACATGTAATTTTAGCTATACATCCACCAAGGGCTTCACTTTAAAGGCTGTTCAAGTATCCAGTCTCCAGCTTCATTGGAGCAAGTACTTGATATAGCACTTGACCACTGCCGCCAGCTCAAATCGCCATTTCCGGTGTAGCTAAATGGAAGCAAGTTTTTCTCCTTTTGGTATTTCATGTACAGAATTCACAAGTGTGTTTTGCTTCTCAGTCAGAGTTGGAGTTACCTTTTGATGGTAACTTGGTACACGTCCACTTTTGCTCGTATGTAGTTAGTAAAATATTGCTGACCAAAGTAACTTATGGTTGGCTCAAGAACTCAAGCTGCGGATGAAACACGTGTACATGAATATACGGGAATTCTATGGATATCTCTAGAGCATTTTTCACGCTTGAGTTTCTAGGGATCGTTAGTTACTGCTGCTTTCTCGGATCTTTGGTGGTCAGTATATCTAGTATCCAGTAAATGGACAGGAAATACAGGAAATGCCGCATTAATGTTATGACTTGGTCCGTGATCAGCCAAAAGATGTGTGTGGAGGTATATATACGTGGTGGAAATGCTAAAAATGGAGAAAGTCATCAGAGTATATACGCACGCACTTGGACTTGAGGAACTTGAGACTTTTTGCCCAAGAAGCTCGCGGTCCAAAAGAAGATTATTATTAAAGATTCTGCTGCTACTTGAGTGCGGTTCATTGCAGCATAAAATAGTGAAATTTTTGTTCAAATTCGTTCAAGTAAAAACCTGCGGCAAGGAGAAGAAGAAACCTCTTGGAAACTCGTGGAACGTGCCTTATCAAAATGACGTAAGTGAAAGAAGCTGAAATAGATTTCGGATGGACGAACGGAGCTAATGGACGTGCATTGGGGATCATGTGGGAAATGCAGCCGCTGGAGAAGGAAGAAGAATGTAATGAAAATCTAGTTTTGAAAGTCCAGGGAAATACGTGTGGTGTGGCTGTGAGGCCTTATAGAAAATGCCAAAGGTGATTTGTCATGCTCATGCTGCAGACTGAAGAGTTGAGCGCGTTAATGCCGAAGCGAACGTTCTTTAAGGAGGAGGAGCAGACGCAACACGTGTATTCCCAGAGGGCGCTTTAGTAGCGGAGGTGTGCTGATGTGCGCTGCTGTGCGTGCATGGAGAAAGTAGCAGCAGTCCCTGGCGGCAGAAAATAAAGATGAGGATTGACTACCACCGGTGCGCAATTAAGCATTCGAAATTGAATTTTTCCAAGTTAAACCTTCACAAAGAGTCGAAATATTTTGGGTTATGTCCATTAAAAAGTCTTTAAAAATCTGCACACCATAAGGGGAGTTCTAGAAATCTAAAACTCTGCAAGCCTGTTTTCAGATCTTCTAGTTATGCTTCAGCACATTTACCACCAAATCACATAAGGTCGTCTGTTTGTGGCACTTCCGGTTGAGTAAATTAAGAAATAAAATATCAAAGCCAGCTCCCGTTTCGATGCAATACAAAAATGTAATACATGAAACTGTATCAAAATTTATACAAATAGTTTCTTCTTCTGCTTGGTTTTGTTTTTTTGTTTATCTTGATCATTTCATTTCCGCAACATCTCAACTCTTAAAAAATCTCATATTTTTGCATATGAGGAAGACATTGGGTCCAAGGAAAATATGCAACAAAACTATGAGATGAGATTTACTTTCGAAACCGATTTCCGGTTGGATACATTCTGGAATTGACTTTTAAATCTTTAGACAGACGAACAACAAAGTCTCGCATGCTTTCCTTCAAAAAGAAGTGTATGCATAGATTCGGTTGAAGAAAGTCGATGAGACGGCAGTACTATATATTTCCAGTGTGAGTAAATGCAAGCCATTTCTCAAAATTTGTTTGCATTTGGATGATGAATTGCCTCCAACTTTCAGCGGGTCAGATGCCTGATAAACTAATCCAAATCTGGGTGAAAATAGCACACACACAAACATTCCTTCTCTCTGAGAAACTTTTGGTGTAAATCACGTTTCGCACACACTTGATTACACAGATGGCCTCCAGCACTTGGAACAATCGGAAATTCGTTTTCTTTGACCAATTCTCAAGGCCAGGAAATTGCAAACTAAACCCTACAATCAGCCGCTTTTTGCTCGGATTTCGAACCAGCTTCAAAAACAAAGGGAAATCCAACAGTAAATTATATACTTATATATATATACTCACCGTATACTAGCATTGGAGCAGTCCTCTTGTCCTCTTTGGAATAAAAGCTGGACACGTGGCACCGGTAGTCTCCACTGAGCTCAACGGTCGGTTCAAGTATTTTGAGTGCCCGGTACTTTGAATACGTCCAATTCGACGCCTCATAGCTCATATCCAGTCGACCTGCTAAAATTCCCGTGGCTCTTGCGGTCCCGTTTGGCGAAATCCACTGATACACTTGGACATTGTTCCAGAACCACTTGACAACGAGTCCAATCGTGTCGTTTTCATTGTCGATTGCGAAATCGCAGTCGAGGATCGCGGGCTCCTGAGTGCCGTTCAAAAGGAGTGGAGGGACGTAAAAGCTTTTGATTTGGATTCCAGCAGAGAAGCCTGTTGAGCAGAAAAAGAAAGGATTTGCGGTTAGGTGAATTGTTCCAGTCATTCATTCTGAGTCAGTATTATTATTATTATTCGCAATGGTTTTTATCTCGGTCGTTGTCCAAATATAACGAAATGTAGGTAACAAATTGCAGAACGTGGAACAATGAAGGCTTGTCAGATTTAATGCTTAAGCTTCCGGTTTAATGGGCGAGATGGGCCGTGGCCGGGTAAATAAAAAGAACATAATGTAAATCAAGAGATCATGAATACCCGAGGAGAGCCAGGCGAAAGCCAATGGTTATAGCGAAAATCGTAAAAGTGTATTTACACAAGGATGCTAACGACTGCGATATGGGAATTACAGTTTGCGGATTTGTAAAGATTTCGCAATGGTACTTCCGCGTGGCTTTATCAAAGGCAGTAGTAGAGCAACATCAAAGGGATTTTCATTGCTTTTAATGGTTAAACATAACATGTGTGTTATGTGTGTTACGATATATTTGCTTTTGTCACAAGAACTGAAAATTGGCGATTGGCGAAACGTAAAGGGCGTTTTTAAATGTATGTAAACAAAAGCGTTTGTTTACATACCATTGAGTGACACTGTGAGTCGTTCAAGCAGGTAATGAGGAGTGTGCATGGAGATGCGTAGGGATGGAGGACTGCGCGAGCCATTGAGTAACAAGCACATGGAGCTGAGGAGTTTGAACGGAGAACGGCGCCAAGGAGGAAAACCAACCGAGACAGATCACATGAACCCCATCCCATTGTTGACAACAATGTGTTGAGGTTGAAATTAATTAATTAATTGTTGATTAATCTTAATTTTATATGAGTAAAAATGGTTTTTAAACGTGTGCAAATATCAGTTAGTGGTAATGGATTGTAAACGCAAAAATTCAAGGCTTTGGGATAGTTTTCTGTGCAAGTTTGATGAGAAAACTGAAACGGCAAATACTCGAAATTTTGTGATTTGAGATTGTGAATTGTAAGTCTTACTGCAGGATTTAGCTGTTGATTTGAAAATAGTTCATAATTTCATCTTGCTTTAGTTGAATTTTGTGTATTTAAACTAAACAAGTATGGATATTGAACCGGATACTACATTTCTACGTATCTGGAAAACGGTTCTCTGGAGAGGAAAACGAGATACTTGGGATTTTATACATTGTGACAAATATGGCGTTGTGTTATCATGGATTGTAAATATTCCCTTCACACAATCTTGACTCGGCCGCAAATATACAGTTGTATGTTGTTCAGAATGTCAAGAAGAAAGAACAATAGGAACAAAGCTTTCTGAGGATAAAATCAGTCGTCCGTAAATGGGCTTGAACAACGAAAAGATGGTTCGAAAACAGTAGCGCTGGTGCTACAGTATCGGGTAAAATGTGTGAGCCTAACGGATGCTATTATTGTCGGCTTGTCGTGTGGGATTTTGGGGAACGCCTTGGGGTTTATATTATTGTTATGTAGTATTTTAGCAGAATGACTTTAAGGGGATTGGAAAGGTCGGGACATGAAAGAATATATATACACCGCAGAATGGCATCAAAGCCAGTGGTTTTACAATGCAGGAGGTCTGTTGAGATCTCTGTTACATCAGTATAAGGAAAAGATGTTGTTGTTGGCCTTGGCTTATGAATGTGTTTGAAACTTGTGTCCAGATGACTATCTTATGACAATGGTGTTCTGTTTTTCAGGAAAATGGATGAACAGAATAGTCCTCGAGCCTCCAGACTGGTTTTGTGAGTTAAGCTGAAAACTCGTGGGAATTCATAGAACATGAGGTCCAGAACCAACTAACTGAAAGCTGAAACGGATGTGGTTATACGGGAGATTCTTCGATCAACACGTGCAATACCAGTACCTCGTAAGGTGTGTTCATAACGATATTCATGTTCTTGGGATGTGATAATTTGATTTGAGTTTTTGCAGTTCTGCTAGTCTGGGGTAATGCACGATAATGTCGATGGTGAGGTGGGAACCAAGTCATTTACAACGCCTATAGATAGCTGTGATTCTATAAGGATGCTTGTGATAACGCCGACGACGTGTTATGTTATTAGTCAGTAGGGCTGTAGTGAGCCAGCTAATGCTGCAAAGGCTGTAAGCTTTGGATATCATTAGTTTTGAAGCAGCCAAGCCGGCATAATGGCTAATGGTACCGATGGGAAGAATCTCTGGAACACTCATGAAAACTTCGTCCGTGGGCCGTGGACACAAATCACTTTTGAGATGCCGATAATAGCATGGAGTGTATCAGCAAACAAGGCTAGTTGAAGCGAGGTTATAATCTACCAAGTCTCTGATGGGATTGATAGTGTTGAAGCTATGGCTAGCAAGAATTTTTGCTCAAAGGATTCATCAATACTGACGGTGCTTATGAAAGTAAATACTGGAGTGTCATTTAGGAACGTGTCTGCTGGTGCATTGAAATGTTTAGCAGGAAGGCAAGAGTGTAGAGATATGGACGGATTACAAGTTTGCTTGGAAATGGTGACAAAATAGATAAGGAATGAGAGGAGCAGATGGATGCAGATCAGTCAGAGAAGGGAACGAGGACATTTAGGAGACATGTCGCAGATTGCTGCAGAAGGAAGGTTTGAATTGTCGGTGCATGTATTATTGTAGACATAAATCAATGTCTATTAAAAATCTGTATTAGAAACTTTTCAAGAGGCTGGCAGCAGAGCTACTCAGGTTACTGGATTTTGTTAGTCATCAGCAGAATATTTGCATGGTAATCTGATTTGTTATGGGAGATAGCGATACTAATGTGACTTGATTGCGTGTGTTTCAGATCTTGTAGAGCCAGCTTGCCCGAAGTCCTGATCGACATCAGCTCAAGTGTTCCGATAGAATCGGTTGAAGATGGAGCCGTTTAAGATCTTTCTGTTACTGTGCCTTTGCTTGGGCCTTTTCGGAGGCGCCTTACTGTTCCTGAAGATTGCTCAAATGTACTGGTGCCCTGGGGTTAAGGTTCATCGAAGAAGGAGTAAAAGCAAAGTGGACGAAGAGGCCGACGTTGGATACATCCGATACCCAAACTTGGGCGGCAGCAATACGGAAGATGAAGGACAAAGAATGTTGGAAACTTCAACACCAAAGAAAAAGAACAAGGTTGTTCAGGGTTCACCAGGGTCGTCGCCGCCGGAACGAATCCCTTCGAGAGCCCAGCAAGAAGACATGTCGACACCGAGCACCAGTCGCGAAAGTTCTCGTTCTGGAAGTTTAACCGACTTGCATGGTTTGGGAAGGAAAGGAAGAAACTCGAATAGTGAGAGTTCCTCCGGGATTTCCGAATTGTTTTCACCGGTTCCCAGTACCAGTGCCATGAGCAACTCCAATAACGAAAGCAGTATCTACCCCTCGTTGCAAGAAGCCGCTAGTGCAACTTCACCGTTGAAATCGCATGACGGAGACATTGTCGCTCTAGCAGAAGACGAAGAAACTGTAGCTGCATATTTCCTGGAAGGAAGTAAACAAAAGTGTTTGTTCTATTCCTATCCTGCTGCAACAGTACGGAACGTTATCAAACCCTTGTTGAAACCGGAAATACAAGATAGCGTCGGAGACCTGGACCTCGGACTTGTTAATTTGATGTTTGCCATGCTTTTATGGGAATCCAAGTTTCATGTTAAAGTGACAGTGTTTCTTGGCACACTCAAGGATAGTGGAAATGAGGCGCTCGTAAAGACATACGATAACCTCTTGTACCACTTGGCCATCTGTCGTGAACTTATAGTGCAACTAAGTAAGCCTAGTGTAGAACAACCGGACTCTGTTGCACCGCCATCATTTTCTGAAGCTATCGCCGATCACTTTACCAAAGTGTATCCCTGTTCGCACCTGCTGAAGGATGACTTTAAAACATTCTCACAATTAATCCAGTCGAATCATAAAATGAATGGAAATGGCATCAAGGGAACTCATGAGCCGTTCAAAATTGGGGTATGTTTTTTCAGGGTTTCGTACAAGTATTCGCGTGTAACCATTCACAAATTTCAATTTCAATTGTATTTTGCAGACTGAGGACAAGCCAACGACGCACAAATACCAGGGTAATCTCGCCAAGGTAACTGACAACGAAAGTCTACC
>JAQGBJ010002276.1:0-17286 GCA_034698345.1 Sphaeridia pumilis
TCGACGGCGTTAAGATCCTCCAACTATCCGAGTCCACCAGCGACCTTCTCATCAATGTCCCAGCCGCCAGCTGCTCCGAAGTCCTTGACAGTCTCGACACATCGGCTTACGACAACGTCCAGCTGTTCAGCTGCCCCTTGACAGCCTCCCCGCCCCTGTCTGAAAACTTAACGGTCCTACACCTTCACGACGCTCTGCCCACAGACCAAGAAGTACTCGAAGAGCTAATGTCATCCCTAAACACCACCTCCCTCAAAGAACTTCATCTTTACTCTTCGCCCACAGAAGACGACGAAGAAGACACCTATGTTCTAGACGTCAACAGCCTACCGCCCACAGTCACCCAACTGTCCTTGAGCGGCATCGATCTGACCTCCTCATCCGGCGACGCCACCGCTCTCACTGAGCTAACCCTCGAAAAGTGTAACGTGACCTCCTCAGTCTTGTCCAACTGGACCATCGTCTTCCCCGCATTGGACACTGTCAACCTCCTCAGCATTTCACGAACCGGGGACCAACAGTACCCCCTCCTCAATCAAGTCATCCAGGCCTCACCTGCAGTTGTCACAGTCACCGGCATGGACCGCCAAGGCTACACTGATGGCGCTTCGCCTGTCCAAGACGCCGTCGAGATGGCGCTAGTCGACCTCTTCGTGTCCCCCGACCTGACCGACTTCATCCTCAACTTGAGCAACGATACCCGCTATGGCCAACCCTTGCCCGAGAAGACCAAGGAGTTCAGACGTTACAGCCTTTTGGCCTTTGACGAAGTGGAACCTTATCCATCATACTTGAAGTACGATACCGCTGCAGGAGCAAGTCTGCTCGGAATATGCAATTGGTTTACCTTGGTCATGTTTACTCTAATCGCTATGCTGATGCATTAGTTTCTTATTTCTATGCAATTATATGATTCCATGTGTTGACATATGACTCCTAAATAAATCATTTGAACAAAATTCTTTTATTGACCCTGGCGAAAAGACAAAAAAACAGCATTGGAAGATATCCATGAAATATTATCGAATTTCAAAACTCCAGGTCGCTCAAGACCAGTTGGCGTTACCGCCAATAGAGTTTGGTCCGCCGTGGATAGATATCTGACCTTTACCTTGAATATTAGCATTGTTGTTACCGCCTCTACCATTTACTCCAGTGGCGCCGCTCCCGTAACCACCGGCTCCATTATTTTGTGTTACGAATTCTGCTCCGTCCTCATCGTCACCTTCTTCTCCTTCTTCGCCGTCGTCGTCGTCTCCTTCTTCTTGTTCTCCTTCTCCATCGGCTTGAGAGCTTTGGGTCGCTGCTCTGCGCTTCCGACCGGAAGGAGTCGCTGAAACTGCTGAATAGAGTAACGTTGGATAGTAGTTATGGATTTGGTCCAACTTCGCCGCGCTTCTCATTTCTCGCACTAACCTTTGAAGTCCATAACGGCTCCGGAGGTGGCGGGACAAATACAAGTGCAAGCATCCATGGATACGCTCGTCGAAGTCTCCAAAGCAGTGACAACCTGAACCAAAATGGCGGCGGCGCAGACCAAAAGCGACCACTTGAACTCCATTTCGATTAAAAATACCAGTCGATTATGAGCCTACAAACGATGGATCCGCTATCGCTGAGCTTCGAGGAAGAATTAAACTTTGAAATAGTTGAAGGCTGGGAATTATAGCGTTAGCGACATCGATAGAGGAAAATATTCATTTTCACACTTTGTCCTCATAGCAAATAAGTCGCTTTGGTTTTCCTGTACCTTTGGACAAAATTCCTCGGTCAAGTTGAACTTATGACCGGAAACATTTTTGACCAAACTTTGTTTTCTACTTTCAAAGAAAACTGTGCTAACAAACTCAATGATTTAAGCGTCAAATACAATCCCACAATTAAAACTTGCGGTTTTCCTGCTCTTGTGGGAAGGAATTTCATGATTCTGACCAAAATGCGGTGGTCATGAACTTCGGGGAAAAATTCGGGAATTTAACGTTAACCGTAAAAGGCGATCAGGTTTTGGCGGTCAAATTTGGCATTTTTTACATCAAATGTCGGTTTTCCTGCAGTTTAGTGAATCAATGGTATGTACTGCATTTCTACCGCTTTGCGTATCAGGTTTGAAATTTGCTGCCTGCAGGGTGAAACGTTAGTCTCTTAAAGCACGGAAACATTTCTGGCCATATAAGGTCATGACTATGACGCTTCTAATTCCAAAAGTTGTTTAAGAACTCTTGTGGAGTTTCAGTGAACCCTACATATGCGATATCTCACAGTGGCCTCCTAAAGCTAACTAACTATAGTGAAATGTTTCCATGAAATTTCCCAATTTAATGCTTACAACATACAAGTAGCACGGAAGCAAAGGTTTTTATTCAAGATGTCCACAGATTTTGAATTTATCAAGTGAATTTGATTGAAATGAACAAACCATTTCGATGTCATGAACAAGCTTATCATCAACCCGGAGGAGGACCACCAGAATTACCCCAGTTGGCGTCGCCACCAATATTGTTGTCTCCTCCATGAAAAGCAGCTTGACCATTGCCGGAAATGTGTAGTCTGTTGTTACCACCCTGCCCACCCACACCAGTAGCACCCTCTCCGTACCCGCCCATCCCGTTATTTACCGTCTTGTGATTGGTGTTGTGAGTGTTGGTGGTCTTTGAAGTACTGGAAGAGCTTCCAAACCACCACCACCTACGTTTGCGCTTTCGAGCGTCAAGGTCTTCATCTTCTTCTTCGGCTTGAGGGTAGTCGTCCGTTGTTTGCCGCCTTCGCCGCAAATGGGTCGCTGTTGAGTAGCAAGCAATTTTGCATTAACGTTTCGAGGACACTCGAGCAATACCTGGCTCCTCTTTCACTAACCTTCGACGGCTATCGCGTCAGTTTTGGGGGCTGGGCAAGTGCAGGTGCAAGCGTCCATCCTAACGACCGAAGTCTCCGCGGCAGTGCCAAAGTGGCCTACGATGGCCACGGCGGCGCAGGTTAGAAGCCAGAGTTTGAACGCCATTTCAGTCAAGAACTTCAAAGTTCCTGAAGGCTGGAGGAAGAATGAACGCTAAACTGCGCGGTCTCCACTTATAAATACTTACATTTTTCGCCAGCAAAACCGCAAACAGAAAATGTCTGATAGAAGTTGAAACCTGGAGGTACCTTTTTTCCTGGTTCCTTCAAAATGAACCACGAATCCGACACTTTCCTGTCGACGCGAAAACCAGATTTTTTGCCAGTGGACGTTTCTTTACTTGAAAACTGGAAAAAATCATACGTCTTTTGCCTTCAAGGGAGTGACAAAAGCGCATGCTCCGTACCTCATTTCGAAGGTCTTAGTAAGTATTTTTTCCAAGGTGAAATTCATGTGCCGGCTCCTTAAACTCCGCTGTCCAATGTGCAAATACTTTTCGAAATACAACTTTTTTGATTTTTTCAATCCTAGAGCTCGAATGGGAGTAAGTACAGCCATGTGCCAAATGTCGTTTCGAGGACGTTGACGTTTAGTACCGGCTGCCTGACCTGAAAGGTCGAACGGTTGAACAACGTCTGTTGTTTATTTCACGTGTTATAATGCTCGAACAGTTTGAAGTTGTCTCTACGGCCCCATTAAAAACCCGATTGACCTTGCATCCCAAGCTTCGCCACTCGGGTATACTGACTTTGGCAGTATATTCAAGATTTTCAGAAAGTTTTTATTTGCGTTATGAAGTAGGTTCGAAATGGAGAAAGTTCTCCAACGTCATCAACAAGCTTATTTTAACCAGAATTACCCCAGTTGGCGTTACCACCAATATTGTTGTCTCCTCCATGAAGTGCAGCTTGACCATTTCCGGAAATTGTAACGGCGTTGTTACCACCCTGCCCACCCACACCAGTAGCGCCTTTTCCGTACCCGCCCATCCCATTATTGACCGTCTTGTGATTGGTGTTGTGAGTGTTGGTATTTGTTGTAGAACTGGAAGAGCTTCCAAACCACCACCACCTACGTTTGCGCTTTCGAGCGTCAAGGTCTTCGTCTTCTTCTTCGGCTTGAGGGTAGTCGTCCGTTGTTTGCCGCCTTCGCCGCAAATGGGTCGCTGTTGAGTAGCAAGCAATTTTGCATTAACGTTTCGAGGACACTCGAGCAATACCTGGCTCCTCTTTCACTAACCTTCGACGGCTATCGCGTCAGCTTTGGGGGCCGGGCAAGTGCAGGTGCAAGCGTCCATGATAACGACCGAAGTCTCCGCGGCAGTGCCTGACTGGCTCACCATGACAACGGCTGCGCAGGCTAGAAGCCAGAGTTTGAGCGCCATTTCAGTCAAGAACTTCAAGAGGGTTGTTGAAGGCTGGAGGAAGAATGAAAGCTAAACTGAGCGGTCTCGGCTCATAAGTACGTGCCTTTTTCGTTAGCAAAACTGCAAAAGAGACATGAAACGTCGGCAAGTTGAAACCCAGAGGTTTATATATAGGTGTTGGTTGTTTCCTGCAGTTTTTCCCTCTTCCTTCAAACTAAAGCCACGAATCCATGAAGAAACTTCCCCACAAAACCGTCCCTGGCCATTTGAAGGAGGTAAACAGTTGTTTGCTATTCGGCTTTCTCCGACGAGGAAAATGCAACTTCCTGTGTGTGGTTGAATTTGTTCCACTGACGTTTTACGAAGCAGAAGCTAAAATACAGTCGTCACTCAGAATCTTTCCAGAAGAATGCAGTAAATATTGGGGGTGCGGTTTCTTCTATACCATGACTACGACGAAATTGTCTTCATGAAGACCTATAATAATTATATGTAATTCATATTTCATTCCCATCGCATGTATTCAGAATCGAGATTCATTTAGAAGCTTCAGAACTACAAAAACACCCGGGCAATTGCAAATTTGCTCCAGTTATAAATAAATACAGTCATAATTTAAAAGGTTTGTCAGCGAAGCTGCTGATTCAGCCCACTCCAGGAACCATTATTGGCAAGAAAAGATGCAAGCGATAAGTAAGCTAAGTTTTAGCCCATCGTACGAAAAGATCTTTTATAAAGCGTAACTCGCATTTCGTCGAAGCGGTCTCCGCTCATAAGTACTCGATTCCTTCGCCGCAAAAACTGTGAAAAACACATAAACAACGCACACAAAACTAGGAGGTTCATCAAGGTGATATTTTCTCCAGTTTTTCCTCATGTTTTTTCAAACTAGAACCACAAATTCATCTAAATTCAAGACATTCAAAATCGTCATTTTGAAACACGGTAAAGTATATCGAGGTAAGAAAGTGATTAAAATTACATGCACGAATCTCAGTGAATGTGTATTTAATTGCGTTCATTTTGATGAAAATTCAAGTTTAATCGAGCACTTAATTAAGACTTAACAGCCCAACATATGGGGGTTAACCATAAAGTTTTGGCCCATGGATTGTGTTACCATTGGAATGCAGAAACTGATGACCTGACCCCGCGGAGTGGGCAGTGTTGATGCCTCCTCTGCCGCCAGCTCCAGTTGAACCCATTCCGAAACCTCCTGCTCCACTGTTCACTCGCTTTGAACTTCGGTTGTAATAACGCTTCTTCTTGGGTTTTCCTTGTCGCCCGGTTCCCCTTCGCCCTCCTCCCCGTTGTTGCGGAGGTCGCTTAACCTTTTTGGACTTTTTTCCTCGTTTAGGCTTTGTTTGTTGTCGTTGTTGTTGCGCTTGTGGGAGCCGCTTACCCCCTTTCGACGCATTTAATCGCACAGGCCGTGTATTTTGTCGGGATCGAGGCCGTGTTTGTTGTTTTGGCGCTTTTTGCTGTCGCCTGGACGCTTTTCGTTGTTGCGGGGCGTTTTGCTGTTTTGGTGCTTTTTGTTGTCGCCTGGACGCTTTTCGTTGTTGCGGGGCGTTTTGCTGTTTTGGTTCTTTTTGTTGTCGAGACGCTTGTCGCTGATTTGGCTGTTTTTGCTGTCGAGAGGCCTTTCTCTGGGGCAGGGCTTTTCGCTGTGGTGGTGTACGTGAGTGCTGGATTCCGCCTTCCTCATCGTCGTCCTGAACCTGTCGTTTCCGCCTGTGCTTTGCTGCATAAGTGAAAGTGACATACATGTAATTGTTAGCCACATTAACAAAATTCAAAATTTCAGCTCCTCAACGTTTCCAACACTCACCTGAATCATCAACATTGGAGACTGGACAAGTACAAGTGCAGTTGAAGAAGCTCTTAGATCTTGTTATAGCGTCTGAAGCTGGTCCTTGGGCTGGACCACCCTTCGCGGTCATGATGACGAGCATAACCACGCAAATCGCTAGCCCAAATCTCGTGCTAAATTTCGCCATGTTTGCAGTGTAGTGTACTCATGGCTTGCAGAAAAAACACTGGCTTTTGAAAAGCTGAGCACACACTTATGGACTTCAAGTCAATTATGATTTTTCCGTTTCATCGGTATCCGGTTCCACGTTGACATTTGTGGCGAAAGTTACCGGATAAAATGTTTAAAAGAGTGGGAGATGGAAATTAGTTGACATAAAATTGACACTCAATTGTTACAAGCGTCTTGTGGCTTGTGTTTAAACGTCGCTTTTCCCTTTTCAGCGGTTTCCATGTTACACTTTGAGGAAGAAAAGCTGAGGAAAAAGCCAGTTTCTGACCACTGAAACTCATGGTACTGATCATTGTTCATAATGTGATATTTTCCTTCCTGTGGTTTCAAATCTTCTTTGACCAAAAAAGCTCACAGCCTGACGCGACAAAATTTCCTTGTGAGAGACTATATATAAATTCTGACCAAAACAAATCCCTTGCATTATTCCAAATCGGCAATCATGGCGAAACTTTCAATTCTCTTGGCTTCATGTGCACTCTTGTGCATAGCAACAAAGCCCTCCTCCGCGCTCACGCTTCCAATTCCAGCCAACAATGCCCCTGTGGTTATGGACCAGTGCGTCTGCACTTGCCCCTCGTCCTCAAACCACGCCCTCCAGAATCCAGGTAACTCTTAAACACACGCCGCTTCAGTTTCTTTGAACTTCATTGAACAAACTGGAACTTCCGCAGGTGCTCAGCAGGTCCAAGTAGCCTCAAATTCACGCCGCAAGCGTCAAGTGGCCGACTACGAGAGCCTCTATCGTTCAAGCAGAATGGCTGACGACCGAGACAAGCGCTGGATTTCACTCGTCACTTCAATGGTGGGCGGATTGATTCAACAAGGGATGAAAAGCAGCAGTAGTTCGGATTCGGATTCGTCTCCACGTGGAGGCGGAGATGTCGACAACAGCAACCACAACTACTTGTGAAATTATATTCTTCTTCTGGTACAATTCTTGTAATCAAGTGGTGCTTTGATTCCATTGAGTTATGTTGTTTCCATCAGTTAGAAAAACACTGATAAAGATATTATACAGCAAAAAGTCAATTAAAATTAAGATTATGATTCAAAATAATTGCCCATAAATGTTCATGTACAGGATAATGCACTGCCTTGAAGTTGTATTCATAATATCAATCAAAATTCGTGTTTACATTTCTCTCACTGAATTGACGAGCAGAATTCGAAACTATATTCCCTTCTAGTCAATTAAGCCATTGGATTTGTTGTTTTCAAGTCTACGTTCATTGTCATGGCCTTTCAATGAAGATCCAGTAGAAACGAATTCCACAATTAGTAATACGCCAAGAAATTATTAATTTCTACAACGACAGTCGCTTACTTTTATGCACAACCAAAAAGTTTGATTTCGTTTAATATTCTCTTCTCCTGCTTCAATTTTCCTCGTAAATTCCAACAACTCCATCGATAAAGAAGCCCATTTTTCCCCCGACGGCGGTCAGCCATCAGACAAAAATTACCACCAAAATACCATAGAAACCTTGCTGTTTTTCCCGGTTCCTTGAATCCGCGTAAACGCCACAATGTTCATAACAAACAACCACCCCGCATCCGTTTTGGCACATCTCAAAACTAAACTTCGAAGCAAAACAAGGAAACTGAAGCTTCAAAAACACACGGAGCAATAAGGTCTCCAGTTCCATAGCTTCCAGTCACAACAGCAAGTCCCGCCGCAACACCGCAAAAATGAAGCTCCTGTCATATACCCTGGCAGCGCTACTTCTTGCCTTAGCCCTCACCTTTGTTCAAACAAGAAAAATGAAAATGAGCAAAAACATGGACATCAACCAAATATCTCGTACGATAAAATCTCGCTACCGAAAAGTCTACGGCACCTTCAACTCCCCTCGAATGGTCAAAAACTTCAAAGAACTCGTTACAGCCGTCCAGCAGTTGAGCGGCTCGGGCGAAAAGCAGCTGGTAGGTTTTCGCGCCCTAGAAACCGAGATGAAGACCCGAGGTCTCCAAAACTCCATCCAAGTGATCCAACTCTACGCCCGCCTCCAATCAACTCAAGGACTCAGAAACCAACGAGCGAAACGAGGAATCGAAGCCATCCGAAACCGACTTGCCTCCAACGTCCGCCGTCTTATAAACAAGTGGGCGTCCGGCATCCTTGCCAAACAACACATTTCTTACATTGACGCAATCCGGCTCTCAAAATCCGACCCTGACGCCATGGAAGCTGTCACTTTTGACCTAATCACCAAAGCCTACGGCTCAAAGCTTGATAGATTTGAAAGATGCACTTCTTTTCTGCGGAGCGCTTTCCATCCAAAAGTTCAAATGGCCGGATACTACGCTCTCGCCTTGGACATGTTCAACAAGGGGCAGTTCAACTCTCCCGAAGTCTTCCAACTTGCTGTAGGGGTCAAGAAGATTGGCTCTTCCAGGTTCCGATCCGCAAAACTGTCCAAGAAGGGCGTGGAGCACATGCAGTGGATTGTTGGCAAGTTGCCAAAGAACGTCATCCAGATTGCATTCAACGGCAAGGCATGCACCATCAAGAACGACCACTTCAAGACTTTCCTCTACGCAGACCCCGAATCTTTCGATGCCAAACACAGGTACGAATTCCTTTGGGCTAGGCCCTCAGAAGTCAAGAAAGGCGTCTATTGGAATTTCGCCCAAAAAGGCTGGGGCAAGACATGGTACATTTCAAACCTTGGGGGTAATTCCACTGCCTCTCCTAAGGTAGAGGGGCAGGACTTGATTGCCGAAACGAGCTCGATGAACACCCACACGTCCCGTCGAAGGACCTTCATCTGGCGTGTAATGGAGAATAGACCGGAAACGGGGCAGTGGAGTCTGGCTCCTCTCCAAGACGGCACAATAACCATTCGTAACATTCACTGGAACTATGAGTACTTGTATGCTGATGGCAAATATATCAAGGACACCAATCGGCGCAATTTGTTCACCTGGCAAAATGGCAAGCCCCAAGGGAAAATGTGGCTCGAGAGCAAATGGCATGTCGCGTGCTATGGGAACCCAAATTCTTAAAATTTAGCAATTACTTTTACAATCATTATTACTCCAATATTCGCAACTACTTTCTACAACAACATTAGTTTTTGTTCGATTCAAATTCTCGATTGAAATGTCATTGAAATTAAAGTTGCATAAAATTTTACCACATTTGTGGCTGAATCTCTTCAAGTAAGTTATAGATTCATAACTACTCTATGCTCTTGTGGCTTAGAGGTTTTGAATCAGAACCAAGCAATAAGATTTTTATTTTTTAAGCTATTTTATACTATGAATTAAAGTGTTTGTTCGGAGCTTTTTTAGCAAGGAAAAATATCATCAGTTTTCATAAAAACGTTTGTAATTTCATTTCGTCGTTTGTTCTCCTTCCACATAAGAACAAAGGAAAAATATACCGACCTGTCAACCTTCCAATCATGAACCGCTATTTCATCCAGCAAGCCGTACCATGACCATGACAAGTGTACTGTGTACAAGATGGCGCTCATACTGCCAGTTCTCAGTAATTGGAAAGCAAAATAGTGGCATTTTTACAATTTTGACCATTTTTACAATCCAGTTCAATTTTATGACAATAAATATTCAACAAATTCGGTTGTTGCATCAACAGCAACGTCAAATAACCGCATCCAAAATTTACGAACATGCTGAGCGGAAACTGGTGCTCACTCTGCTTGATGCATATTTCTGACATGGTTTTAATAAGGAGCATATGCTGAATGTGAAGATGACAGGGGCGCCAAATTCTGAATTTTCACAATTCTGATATGTCACAGCAAACTCAGCATCATCACAAACACCTTGAAATAACATGCCCAAATAAAATGTATTTTCAGCTGTTCATAACTACGAACTCAATTCTGCTTCCAAATTCCACATATCAGTGTTGTTTCAAAAGTGCATAGCTTCACTATTTACGCCAGTGTTTGATAAATAGCATCAGTCACCGTTCAGAACATTTGTCAATGAATCTGCTAGTTCAACTTGGTACATTAAACCTTCGGCAAGAAAACTGTGTATTTTTTCGCAGTTAAGCATATCATCTGTTACAGAATTTCCAATGCTTTGCGTATGAGCGTTGCGATTTCGTTCCTGTCGGGTGAATAATAGTCACTGAATGAGTTGGGTTGACTAGTTTTAGCCAGAGGTACTTGAAGTATGATTTGTGGATGCTGTGTTGTGGTGGTTGTGGCGCTCCGGAATTGAATCTCTCGGCATAAAACCAACCTAACGCTTCTACAGCCAACGGTTGTTTGAAAACTCTTGGAGTTGATCTTTGCTTTTCCACAGGGCCTCACAAAAGTCAAATGTTTCGCCGAATATGATGATTAAATCCGAACAAATAGCAGGGAAGCGAACGATTTTATTTGGGATTGTCATCATTGGCATTTGCGTTATGAAACAAAGTTTGGAATGGAGCAAGATGTTTTGAACTAGTTTTCAATATTCAAACCGTGATTACCCCAAAAAGCGGGACCACCAATATTGGTGTCTCCTCCATGGAAAGCAACCTGACCCATTCCAGAAATTGCAGCAGTGTTCTTACCACCGTAGCCACCTGCACCAGTAGCACTCTCTCCGAACGCCCCCAGCCCACTGTTAACCGTCTTGTGGTTGGTATTACGAATGTCGGTGTTGGTGCTCCTCAAAGACGAACTTGAAGATCTGCTTCCAAACAGCCCCCACAAGAACCTACGTTTGCGCTTTCGAGCTTCCTTTTCTTCCTCGTTCTCAGCTTCAAGGTTTTCGGCTTCAGAGTAGCCGTCAGTTGTTCGGCGCTTTCGTCGCAAATGGACCGCTGTTGAACAGCAATCAAATCGGCATTAAATTTTTCAAATGCACTCAAATCATAGCTGGCCATTTTCTCCCTCTCCAACTAACCTCCGAAGTCGATCGCGTCAGATTTGGGTTTCGGACAAGTGCAGGTGCAAGCACCCATGATGACGACCGAAGTCTCCGCCACGGTGCCAAACTGGGCCAAAATGGCCACCGAGGCACAGGCCAAAAGCCAGGGTTTGAGCCCCATTTCAACCAAAACTTCAACGAAGAACGAATGAAGGCTGCACAAAGAATGAGAGCTAAACTGAGTGGCACACAGCTTATAAATACTCACTTTCTTCGGTACAAAATTGTCGGTAACTTGAAATCCCTTGCGGTTGAGGTTTATCTGGGCCAACAGGTTGGTTGTTTCCTCAATTTTTTCCGTTTGTTCAAAGTAAAACCACAAATACATAAATCAACCAAACTGGTCCGGCATTTTCCAGCGGGGAAAATTTTTTTACGACGAGGAAAAGGCACGCCCTTTCCTCTCTGTGGTTGAATTCAAGTACATGCGGTTTTTTACGGATCAGAAACTACTTAAAAGTCACACCAAATTTTCTCCATTGGCGAATAAATGCAGCCGTCATTCGAGGCGTTTATCAGTGGAGCAGCTGGTTCCGCTTTTACAAACAAGATTGGACAGAATAGTAGCTAACATTCCTTCAATTGCATCGAAAAAATTGCACATGACAAATGAGGAACTTTGTGTATCAAATCTTGCAGAATCCACTTTCATGACGTCAATATATTGCGGCGCGTGATGCACCGTTCGAGCACTATGACTGCTTCTTCTTGAATCGTAGGTCAAATCCAAAATCTGTCCAGCATTTATTTCCAGCTGCCGGAATAAAACATTCCACTCTGATCAGTTTCCAGAATCATTCTCTCCTTACAAGCAAACTCGGTGAAAAATGTGCAAATTTTGCAAAAAGTGAAATACAAGTCTGGAGGTTGGTTTGATTCTTTAGCAGATACGGGAGTGAACATTCCTTCCTCACCAATGGCATAACGTGCTTCAGCTTCAGGGGAAGAGAGTTGGAACTGCAAAAGAATACGCAGATTCCTGGTGCATCACACAGAAGTTTTGTTGGACTCAAATGTGGTTCTACAGTTACTGATGAAAATGGATTTTTGTGGTTTCTATTAGTAACATTAACCGAAAAACCAGCTGGTTTAGAATCGCGGATAACGTTTTGGAAAGAAATATGCATGAAACTGCTGATAGAAACGCAGCCCACTGTTTGCAGCTCCAATGCTCACGTTCGTTTTTGAAGAAAGCGGGCAAGAAGAGCTTCAAATTAGACTACTAGTTTGAAAGTCAAAGGCTAGAATATGTTCCAAGTTCCAGCAAGTGTTTATTCTGTATATTCAGAGAAGTTTGCTTGGGCAGTTTGATATTCGACGGTAAGCTCGAGCTCATCTTATGGAGCAATACAACATATTTGAAATCGCCATTTTAGGTGCAGTTAAGTCAGTTAAATATGCTCGAAAAGCTCGTAGCAGGAATCAAGCACCAGACTCTTGACCTGAGAAGGTGAACAGTTGTGACACGTCAGTTTCCATTAAGTTTTCTGGGACAGTCGAACAATAGCTGGCTCCTCTTTTAATAACCTTTGACAGCTATCGCGTCAGCTTTGGAGGCCGGGCACGTGCAGGTGCGAACGCCCATGCTTATCCCCGAAGTCTCCGCGACAGCGCCAGAGTATGGGTTGAGATGGCCACGGCGACGCAGGCTAAAATCCATAGTTTGAGCGCCATTTCAATCGAAAACTTCAAGGTTTATGAAAGCTGCAGAAAGAATGAAAGCTGAACGAGCGGCACCGCTCATGATAACTTACTTCCTTCGCCGAAAAACCGCGAAAGACACAGAAATCGTCGGTTAGATAAAACCATAACCATGAGGTTTTTCTCGGTGAACGTGTTGGTTGTTTTCTCCAACACGTTCCTTCGAATCGAAACCACAAACTCATCCCAACTCAAGATACTTTCATTGCACCTCTTAGGGATATGCTTAAGCTGGTTGAGATTGGAAGGAACAAACATGCAACGAACTCAGTAAAAGTGTATTTAATTTCGTTCATTGTTATTAGAATCCATGCACGAGCAATCAATTAGGAATTGGGTTTGCGAGCCGGTTGGGCCGAACATGAAGGTCAACATAGAGATTTGGCCGCCCGTGTATTACGTTACCGTTGGAATGCACAAACTGATGACCTGGCCCAGCGGAGTGAGTAGTGTTGATGCCTTCCTTGCCACCAGCTCCAGTTGAACTCATTCCGAAGCCTCCTCCTCCGCTCCTCACTCGCTTGTAACTTCGGTGATAGTGACGCTTACTGTTTTTTCTTTGTGACTTGGTTCGGCTCAACGCTGCTCCCGAGGTCGCTTAACCTTTCTGGACGATTCTAGTTGTATCAGTTTTGTTTGGTTTTGTTCTTGTTCGCTTATTCCCTTTTTAGCGGTTTTATAAGAGACTTTGAGGAAGAAAAGTTGGGGAAAGATCCATTTTTAAACCACTGAAATTGGTGGTTAATTGCTGTCATTTTCCTTGTCCCTGTTTTTATCTCATGTTTTCCTTCCCGTGGTGCAAAAGCCTCTTTGGACAAAATGGTTCAGAGGTTACAAAATTTCCTTGAGTGGACTATAAATTCTAACCGGAACAAATCCCTTGCATTACTCGGAATCAGCAATCATGGCAAAACTCTCAACCCTTGTGGCTTCATTGGCCATCTTGGCCATAGCAATGAGCCCGGCATCAGCGGGCACTTTGACGCTTCCAGTTCCAGCCAAAAATACCCATGTGGTTATGGACCAGTGTGTCTGCAGTTGCCCATCATCTTCAAACACCGCCCTTCAGAATCCAGGTAACTCTTGCGAGGAAATTGGCCAGCTTCAATTTTTATTACTTGAATTAAAACTGCCGCCGGTACCTCTTGGCTAGCCGCGGATAATCAGCAGGTCCAAGTAGCTTCAAACGTGCGCCGCAAGCGTCAAGCGGATGACTACGACGGCCCATATCGTTCAAGCAGAAAGGCTGCCGAACGGGACACGCGCGCCATATCTGCAATCGTCATTCAAATGCTTGGTGGACTGCTGCAACAACAAATGAGTAAGGGTAGTTCTGGTTCGGATTCAGAATCGGATTCGGATTCACGTTCAGGTGGAAATTTCGACTACAGCAGTCACAACTACTTGTGAAATTATTATTCTTTATCGAAACTATTCTTGCAATGAATTTGTGTTTTGAAGACTTCTGACCTTGGCCGTTATTATCAGTCAACAATGTTTCACTCAGAATCGTAGGTAAAATGACTAATAAAGACAATATAATTACTATAATTGTAATTGATGTATGCTCTTGTGGTTTCGAGGTTGAATCAAGCAGAACGTCTGTTCTATTTGACGATTATGAGTTTTTGTTAGGAGCACTTCAGTAAGGAAAAGCAAACTAGCGTCTACACAAACGTATATAATTCAATTTCGTCCATAGTTTTTCCTTCCCTATTCGAATCAAGGAAACATATAGCTAAATGATGTTTACCATTATCAACCATTTTTTCTCTCATTTTATACTCTTCTGGCAACATGTAGCATGATCTGTGTACATCGATGGTGCTCAAACTGTCCATTCAAGGACAGTAAAAAAGCAAGATTTTACAATTACAATAAATTTTAAAAAAACCCTTTTGGTGTGACATCCTCAATTGCATGAATTGCCTTCAACGGCAAGGCATGCACCATCAAGAACGACCACTTCAAGACGTTCCTCTACGCAGACCCGGAAACTTTCGATGCCAAACACAGGTACGAATTCCTTTGGGCTAGGCCCTCAGAAGTCAAGAAAGGCGTCTATTGGAATTTCACCCAAAAAGGCTGGGGCAAGACATGGTACATTTCAAACCTTAGGGGTAATTTCACTGCCTCTCCCAAGGAAGAGAAGCAGGACTTGATTGCCGAAACGAGTTCGATGAACACCCACACGTCCCGTCGAAGGACCTTCATCTGGCGTGCAATGGAGGATAGACCGGAAACGGGGCAGTGGAGCCTGACTTCTCTAGATGACGGCACAATAACCATCCGTAACATGCACTGGAACTATGAGTACCTGTATGCTGATGGAAAATATGTCAAGGACACCAATCGGCGCAATTTGTTCACCTGGCAAGATGGCAAATGGGATGTCGCGTGCTATGGGAACCCAAATTCTTAAAATTTAGCAATTACTTTTGCTTCATTTATCCAATATTCACAACAACTAATTTTTGTTCATTCTCGATTGAAATGTCATTAAAATTAGAATTCACAAAATTTCACCACATTGGTGGTGGCTGAATCTCTGGAAGTAGTTATATTTATAACTGCTTATGCTCTTGTCGCTTTGAGGTTTTGAATCAAGCAAAACGCGTATTTTACACTCTGGGATTTAGTTTTTGTTTGGAGCTTTTTTAGTAAGGAAAAATATCGTCAGTTTCTATAAAAACGTATGCAATTTAATTTCGTCCTTTGTTTTCCTTCCCTATTCGAACAAAGGAAATATAAACCGAAATGATAACGTTTCTCGTTATAAACCGCTTTTTCCTCCGGCAAGCTGCACCGCATGACTTGTGTGTACATAGATGGCGCTCAGACTGCCAGTTCAAGAAAGGCAAAATCAGTATAACATTTTTACACTTTTATATACAATCATCAAGTTTAATTTTGTTACAATCAATCTTGTACAGATTTTGTTCTGACATCAAAAACAACGTGCCCTTATCCAAACTTCCCAAAACTGTGAGCCGAAATTGATGCTCCCTTTACTCGATGCGTATTTTTGACTTGAGATTCCAGCTGAAATTGACTTAAATGTCCCTCACTCTGATAGAATAGCTCGGACTTCAAGCTTGTATCATTTCTGAGCTGATGCCCAGATGAGTTGTATGTATAGCTCTTTTGTTTTGAAATCTAACCTCTAGAAGTAAGAAACGAAAAAGTTCAACAGAGTATGTATCCTTGTGAGAAACTTCTGCGGATACTGGTGCTTCACGGTCAGTGTCAATCAAGCGGGAAAATTTATTGTACACCTTGAAGGCGTGAATCCATTATAGAAAAGTGAAATTAACCAAGTTAATCACGACGTTGATTCTCGGTTGAGTAAGCGTTGTTCGGCTGGAAGCCGATAGTCCAGCGACGGTGACGGTCCAGGGTGGGCGCAGGAGCGGTTCCAGCGTCCGCAGGAGAAGAAGCTGTCGAATATACGGATTCAATCACTTTAGATTTTGCAACAGCCGCAGTATTATATGGAGATAGACGGCTTTACCTGGGATCCTCGGGCATGTGCAAGTACATTGATCCAAAATACAAGTGCCAGTTGGATTTGACGCAGCGGCTTCACTGGCGACTACCAGCACGACGAGTGAAGCGCCCAACATGAAGAGTACCAGTTTCGACATTTTTCCCAGCAACTGAACAACTGCTTCAAAGTGACAAGTGAGTATGAGAAAGCAATTGAATCCGGAATTCGACAAGCTCGATGCTTTTATATTATGAGGAAAAGTTTCGACCGGATTTCGAGGTGGGTAAAGGAAGGAAATGGAAACCCAAATGTGCTCAAGGAATACCACAGTCAAGCTACTTTTGATCCACAAATTTGGAATTGAGGTTTGAGGTTTGGGTTCCTAATTTTCCCTCAAGAACTGCTTTTGCTCTTTACACGTTTACACGTCTCATTACTTGGACTACAAGGAAATACATATGCTAGTTAAATTTAGCTGAGCTAAGAAAACATGCTTGAAATTAATATGAAACTTCCATAAAAGTGTACAGTTACATCAAAGTAATTTGCTCCAACAATAAAGTTAATTTGTTGAAGACCATATGGTCTTTTAATGACAAAATAACAATAATTTAATACATATGCCACAATAATCAGATTAGGCACACCAAGTAGCATCTTGAGTGTTGGTCAGAATCCACTCCGGGAAGCCTGTAAAAATTGTCAATCTTCATATCAGACGGACTCTTCATCATATCGTTTACTAAAGACAGTAATCACTTACGGGCAACTCTGGTATACACGCCCGGGCTTTTCGGTTTAGCGCATCCATAACCCCACGAGACGACACCCACCAACGTCCGCCTTCCGCCATTCTCAATGATAAGTGGGCCACCAGAATCTCCCTGTAAACAATC
>JAQGBJ010002277.1:0-17276 GCA_034698345.1 Sphaeridia pumilis
ACGCACCTGTGAATGTAAACAAACGGAAGATGCAGTGGGCGACGCGGGTTTGAAAACTCCCTCCCTCCTCTCGGTTCGGTGGCGCACGCGCAGAAGGCGGCACGCACTTTTCTTGTCCTTAAGGCCTCACTCGTTTGCACTTTTAGTTTTTGGCGGCACTTTTTCACTACTAAAAAATACTTTTAGGGTTTTTTCCTACATTCTTATGTATGGGGAACGTTTTCAAGTTTTGTGTATTGAAGAATTATACGAAGCCCTCAAAGCCTTTTTATGTCTTGTCTCGAAGAGATCCTTGGCAGGAATGCTGGATGACGAGTTCGGGCCGACGGATTTACACGGTTCCCAAACAACATGGTTTGCAACGGGGAAAAGATCATCTTCCTACTGCCAACCGACAGACCGACCGAGCGACCAGCAGCTTATCATATGGAAGAAGCGCGAATACCTGTCTCCTTGTCCAAGTCCATATAAGAAACATAAGGGAAACGAAACCGGACCAAGATCAACAAGAACCACAAGATTCGTGTATTCTTTTCTTAAAGCATATGCGGGGATTATATCACAAACTTGACTTGAATAGCACTGTCGGAGTGCTAAAAACAAGACACGTAACTCATCTTCAACTGACTTGTTCTTAATTTATCTTTGGCATCTTCTTCGTTGTCCAGTTCAAGAAGAATCTGGTTGATTTGTAACTGTTGAAATGTAGTCCAGGCTTGAACTGGAGAAGCCACTTTTTCCAGGTCCAATTAAGCCAAAAGCCGCCTGAGAATCATGCATTTTCACACCTATCCGACAGACCTTGGCCTTTGAATTTTGTGGCTCTGGACCTCCAACAAAGGCTTAAGAATGCTCCACTTCGAACATGATCAAGTCAAAAAGATACTCGAATTTCAAAGAGGTGAAACTGATACACCTTGTGAACCATCAAATTCTCATTGTTAATTCGAGCGATAGCCGACGCTTGTTGCGGTCTGCGGTTTGGCAGAAGTCAAACTGGATTAATCACATCCTTCGATGAGCCTGAAAATATAACGCGAAATAAGCTTGAATCATCGAGTAATTCGCTTATTCTCAGAACGTTTCAACTTGGGCTGACTCATGGCGTCTTCTGAGGTCAGTTCCTCCTCTTCCTATATTAATCATTGCGAAAAATTCGCAAACAATGATTGATACCCGAAGACGACTCGTCATCAAAGCCATTAAATTACATGGGCTTCTTCTTCCTCTTCTTCGCTTCGATAGCCACTGTTTTTAAAAACAAAAGCAGATAGCGCCACACCCTGTCAGATTTCTCACACGACGAATCTTTTCAAAGCTTCGACTGACTGTATATTCAGGTGGTAAATTATATTTCAGGATTCTTCTTTGTTTCCATATCAAGTGTTTTCGCTTTCAATTTCATCAAGTATTAACCTCGGTTTCATATTACGAACTGCGTTGAGGCACTTGGAGGATCGAAAGCCTCGCGTTTTTTGCACACTCTGAAAACTTGCCAATTTTTCGCTACTATCCCCAGGCAATCCAAATCACCTGTACCAATCAGTAATATCAGCAATGCCAATAATTAACATGGAAACCACGCCCTCTATCTCAAGCTCCTCTCTTCAAGCGCGAACAGGCTATCAAATGACTTCTTCTCTTGAAGCCAACCTTAAGTCGAAGGTCCATTAAAAATCCATGTAATTTACAACTGTAATGAATCTTTTGAAAATTCGCAGATGATATCTCAAAATGAAGTAGCTGTCAGCAAGTTCATTTGCCTGGGCGCGCAGGTCAAAAGCGCGCGGCGCGCAGCGCCGCGCGCCTCCTCGCTTTGCAACTATTTTAGTGGCTTTTGATACCCGGCCCACTCAACCGCTCTTCTTGATGACTTTGATTTTCATCATGTTTGAATAACCCTTGTCCACCTACGCGGGAAATTCAAAAATTGCTCGAGTTCAAGCACTATATCGACTACCTTGATTCAATCCTACGACATTCGTCAATGTCAAGTATGTGCTTTCACCGCAGGTTGTCTATTGTATTGTGGGGCCATGTAAGGCGCTGGCGCTGCGCTGCGCGCAGCGCAGGCGCGTTGGCTCCAGAAGAAGCTCATCGAGTTTAATATACATTTTCGATGATTTGCGAAAATAAAAGCAGTTCAATAAACGGTCGATGATTTGTAGCTTGTTGGTTGCCCGCCCAGTTGCGCGCCCTCATGTATTAACATCAAGTTAGCGATTTTTTATATCAAATAATAAGCGGAGGCTATAAACTGTCTGAATTGTAAACGAGCAAATAATAATTTGCCACAGGTAAACGACATTGCCATTATTTTTCCTATTGATAATGTATTTACGCCTATTTACAAGAACCACCTGCTGGCGAAACAATTTCGCTGAATCTGTATTATGCCAAAACACATTAAATTCACGTCATCCGCTGATCATTGTTGGTGTCTTTTCTTGGAGAAGTGACTTAATATTAAAAAGTAATCTGTCAAAGAAGAGAAGGTGTTTGTTATGTATGTATCGCTTGAGAAGCGTTTCTTCTGACGACGCTGTTTTGAGTCAGGCTTCGCTTGCAGTACCTTCAGGAAAACAGGCTTGGATAATGGAATTGGCGTGTCTCGCCCAGCTTTCAGAGATATCCAGTTATCACTATTTTGACATAAAATCTGACGGCTTTCGCCCATTTGCCACCATTATCAACTTGTGAGGTAAATGGGAAATTGCAGTACGAACGACGGATTCCAGGTATGTTTCTCCCCACTTTCCTTAATTGATTTTGTATATAAGCTTGAAGCTTGTATGCCTGTGAGACCTTTTGTAAAGTTCTTTTACCTTTTCTCAAACCTTTTCTCAGGTGTAATGCAATTAACGTCTGTTATTCAACCAATTTTCTCCTTATTCATCGACACGCTAAAACTGCTGCATATTTTGATGCACTTTTGGAAGGCGGAGTTCCGACAACAACAGTTCCAGCCACACCTGGGGAATTAGCGAATTTTGCCCATAAATAGCACCTGTAAACAAGGTATATAATTCAATTTTAGTCTTTTGCAAAAACTTGAAGCAATTACATTTCAATTTATGAGTTGTTTCTTACTTGAGAGCTTCATGAGAATTTGCCATTTTGCCAATTCATCCTCGTGCTTTGAACGTCTTGGCGATAAGCAATTGGGATCATCTTTTCGTGGAGCTTGTTTTCGATGTTATCTCTGAATACACCAAACAACGCCCTAACAGCAACCGCGATTGGATTGACGACCTGCGGCTCTGATCTTGTAATGGGATTTAAATCATGTTGATGATGGGAGGTTTAGTCCGTTCGAGTCTCCAGCGCGAGTTGGTTGGTGAATTTATTATTTAAGGTTCACCAAACCTGAGGAATAGGATAAGCAAAAAGTGAGTTTGCGAATTCGGCTATCAAAATGTATATACGGAATCGTGGTGGCACCTCAGGGCAAATTAGATCGTTTCGAGCAGGCAGGCGCCACAATTGGGGTATTCGTCTTTTCCGCCCAAACGACGCGCTTCATTATGCTAAGGAGCTCATAAATTAATGATTGTACACAAGTAAATTCCATGAACCGTGTGATTAATGGTTGGGCAGTTTAGTTGAGACCTTTGAGCGCCACCTCCACCGTCGTTCCGCTCCTTCGATTCGATGTTAAGAAACTCGGACCTCGGACAATTTCCTCTGATCCGATCAATGCCTCCTGGGCTTGATGATGGAGAATCTGCAATTGAACAAAGAAAAGTTAGCCATGCCCACCCTCAAGATTTTTTATATCGAAAGTGAATATAAATCGATTATCGAACCGTGTACTTACGCGTCTTGCCAGTGAATAGCGCAATTGTAAACATGTCAGGGCGAAATCATATTCACCTTTTCAAACTCCTGACAGCTAACAAAAGGAATTGGCCTCATCTTATTCTGCCGGAGTTTAAAGCCTGTGAGCGAAGCCTGAGTCGATCATTAAACTTTTTTCACATCTATTATGCATGTAAAACAGATTGGAACAAAGGGGAAGAAGAGGCCATTTATCCGATCGAAGAATTGGCAAACTGTGATTCAGAGGGATGAGACGAACTGCGAACCCTGTAATAAAGAACAAACAAGTTTGATATCAGATTCGAACAAATATTGTGTGGTATACCGATATGTGAAACTTACGTAAGATTTTCAAGGTTGAGAGACAAGTTCGACAAGTTCCATGACATTTCGATCACCTCGCTAGAAAACTGACAAGATTTCTGTGTTGTAGTAATTAAACGTTTTTGTTTACCTGGAACTGATTTATGTGTGGCATTTACAGTTTAACAAAAATGTTGAATTATTAGTCTAACAAGCTAGTTTAGTAGAATTAACTTGTTTGAAGCTTGACATATGAGAGACTCGTACCCTGATTTCCTCGTATAACGAAATAGATCAATTAAATATTATACAACTTCATGACTATCATGACTTGAAATGGCTATCCTCAAACTATATACAAATCAGACATTGAGGATGCCAAAAAACTCGCTGTATGTACAGTCAGTCGTCCTTATCAAAAATTGTAGGTTAGGCAAGAACCAATGAAGCTAATTTGTTACTTATGGCTATCGAAAAGTTTGGGAATCAGCTTCTTTAACTTCATCTTCTTGCTGCTTTTCAGCTTGACACTTTCGCTATCAAGACTCTCACTGCTATGACTAACACCGTTAGACACAGGTGTGACGGGAGGAACAAAAGACCCTATGTTATCAACAGAACTAGTTGATCCTGAAACTACCCTGTCAGGTTCTGTTTCTACGGAATGTGGCGTACTGGGGCTGGGACTAGCTAGAGCTTGGAATCGGTTAGCACCCTCGAAACTGAACGGAGCATTTGGTTTTTGAAAAAAGAGACTATTGGGAGCTGTGGGCGGTTTAGGTGCTGGCGTGACGTAAGTTGGGCTGGTATTTTCTTTTACGTCTTCGACAAAAGTTGTAGGAGGCACGCTGAGCTTGAAGTCGCTTTCGAGGTTCTTGATGATGTCCTTCTTCTTCTTTTTCTTCTTGACTTTGGTAACTTCAGGGTGGGAATTGCTTCGCTTTCTGGGTGTGATGGCTGTAAGAGATTCTCTCCGGAGTAGCGGTGGGACTTTTATGGGCATGACGGATTTGACTGTGAGAGCCTTGACGTAGGTATTGTACTTGTCTTCTAGGGTGTGAAGCCTGCTTCTGGTCCAGAAACAAACGATTGCAATTCTGTGGAAACATAATGCGTTAGGTAAAAGTCAAACAAGATTGATTTGGGAATATGTATCAATTCTTACGTTAAAAATTGCAGTAATGCAACAAATATCAGGAACAACCGCTGCATTTCCGTTCTCCATAACGTGGCCCGGAGGTCAATGATGGACCTTCGCAGATACGTTGCTTCTCTTCTACTAAAGTCTTCTATGAATTTAAACTTGCTGACGGAATCGTTGAAGGCGCGTTTGAGACCTTGGATTGAATTGTGTGAATCCTCAGATTGTTTCTTGAATCGCTGGCTTAGTTCTTCAAGGTAGCCGGAGCTGAGACTTTGATTAACCTCCAGTGCTTTGATACGGTTCGTCAGACGGACAAAGACGGATTCTTTCGCCACTTGAGGTTCCTTCTCAGCAATTGGTGCGGGAGGTTTCTCTACTGGTGTCTGCGGTTCAGTGACAGCAGGTCCTTTGCCATTAGTTACAGGAACTGTTAATGTTTCAGTCTTTGTGATTGTGACGTTTCCGTTGCCGTTTTTAGATGGAGTTACTGGAAAAATCAAGTTTGCAATTAATTATCAGATCCTTCGACGGCAGTACAGAGTTTCAGTCATCAATATACCTTCATCAATCAGTGAAGGAACCGCCAAACTGGCGTTTGCAAAAGGTGGAATGCAGTTCCGGATCGGTGACATGTAATCACACATGAGATGCCAAATCCCGTCTCCAAAGATGGCTCTCCAAAAGCCTTCAATCGTGCTAGGTCCACCAATGGAATATGACCCAAGGTAAGTTTCGCACAGAGATGAATTCATCATAACTGAACGCGTATTCTGCTGTACAAAGTACAGGACTCGGTTGTTACAAATTTCTGTAGCGTTGCCGGTAAAGTTGGTCGCCTCGAAACATTCCGCAGTACTTTGACAGTCGTAGGCCACCTTCCGATCTTCGTTTGAACCTGAACCTAAAACATCGAAAATTTTGTACTTCGTGGCCTAAGGTGTGTGCAAGACGTGTAACTTAGTAATTCCTAACATACCTCTTTTCAACACCTGAGCGGCTGAAGACATCAGCTGTGCAATGACATTAGCAGCAGATCCGATAACAGAATTGTCACTAATCCCTCCGGAACCAAGATCCTCTTCCGCAAAACCTTCTTCTTCAAAGTTTACTTCGTGGGCATTATGGTGACCAGGTTCAGCGTCCAAGTCATCAAATCTAAAACACAGAACATGAAGTTCTTGATCTATCACGTAAGTACGATTTAACTGCTAATGAACACCATGCTTACTCGCTCTTCCCGTAAATTCGGATGGCTGACAAAGGACAATAATGTTCATTTCCATGATGATTCAGAACCTGCATACGCAGGAATTTGCTGTAAGCAGCGCTCGAATTTAAAGGGATGGAGTGGATTGCTCTGCCATCCGGAAGTTCCACTGGTCCAAACTTGACCCAATCTCTGGTTGGATACCGGTCTGATAGACCAATCTCTACTTCTTTCGGTGATGACGAAAAAAGCTCCAAGTTCCCCACTGCAACCTTTTCTGCCTTCATGGACTCACAGAGTTCTATGACGACCCAGGATGAAACTCCACATCTGTAACAAGGAAAATTACATAAAATTATTCCCTTGAGCAAATTCCATGTACCGAACTCTAGAATTCGTACATACTTGTTCAACATATACTCATCATGGCTTGACGACAGAATCCCCGACGGATTCTGAGCTTCAGGGTTAGCTATTAACACTTTCGCACCACAATCGGGTGAAGCAAAGTTTTTGCCATCTTCTTTCTTAACTTCCCTTGCGGTAGCCCCACCGTTCCCATTGGTGCCAGCTCCATTCGTAGGCGCCGGCGTTTGGACCCCCAGACTCTGCTGTTTCAGCAACTGTTGTTTAGTCCATTCCACATACGAAGGAAGCCCTTCTGAAGCCGTTTTGTTCTCTTCTTCCTCCTGCTGTGACGGTTCTTCGCTAAGCAACGGTTCCGTTCGGTTTTCTGATTTCGATTCTTCTTCTATCACTGGAGCCTCACATTCCACACCATCTTCGGAGTCAGGTTCGTCCTGTTTTCCTTCAACACTTGGATTTTTGGCAGGTTCTTCACTTGGTGCCAACTGATCAGAAGCTTCTTCTTGCACTAGAGACTTGTCTTGCTTTGGAATATCACTTTCATCTTTGTCGCTTTTGTCCTGTTTAAGCTCGTCTTCTTGTTCGACAACAGGTTGCTTGGCATCCTCAATGTTTTTATCTTGAGGTTCTGATACTTCATCACGACTATCTCCCAGATTCTCAACAACAGGTACTTGATTTGTCTCTGACTCGGATGACGGTATGTTTTCCGGGCTGCCATCTACAGATGCTTCAACTTTTGCTGTTGATTCGACGGTTGCACCACCTTCACCACGAAGATTCTGCCCGGGTATTGTAGGAGCATCTTCATTTGTCCAGCAAACAACGAAGCTGCTGAATAGCCTGAGAAATAGCAATCAACAATTCGATTAAGCGCATAGACTCGTTTTCAACTTTTGGGATATTCTTCAGCTTACAGCAACACGAAGATTAACGGTTTTAACATGACGATGATCCTGCATGTGATCATCTGCTGCAAAACAATCTGGAAATTCTGGTGTACGTCTTTTTGTATCTCGTGGCTTGTATCATGATTGTCATCGATACAAGTTGATTCTGAAATACACAAAGCAATGATCAGCTGGTCTCTAAATGTTCAAAGTTTATACTAATTGTGTGTAGTGACAGCTGATTTTCTTCTCGACATATTGAATACGAGTTTATGCACTTACGGATTGTTGAATTGGTTGCTTCGCAACGATAACAGGATTTTCTAATTCAGAGCAATTTTTTGTTCTGATTCATTAAATTTCAAGGTTCATTTTAATGCGAAAAACAAATGAAAAGCTGATGAAAAACTTGTAGTTTTCATGGAACAACTTGTCTTCGCGCGTACGTGTAAAAGTTTAAATTCACCACGAGCGAGCTGTGACGCCAAGGAGATCTAGTTGTCTGCCCATCATGTTGTCCTTTCACAACACATGTCAAGGATGCCGTTCTGATCAAGAAAGGATTTGTAGCTATAACCTACAACGGCGTTTCCGTGGTGTAGTGGTTATCACATCTGTCTAACACACAGAAGGTCCCAGGTTCGATACCTGGCGGAAACATTATATTTTTGCTCTTTTTGCCGATTTTCGGTTATATACTTTGCTTTATTCATTCTTACTGCTAGTTTCGTCAAAGCTAATGAAATTGGCTGTTGATTTTGAATAATTTGAACGGCTAGAATTTTGAATCTAGTAATCTTTACTTTGTGATTGGTTGATCGCATAGGAACCTCAGGGCTTCTGATGACATGCAACATGAGTCGGAAAAGCCAAAAGCTGTAAACCTACAAAATTAACTCAAATGATAACGATAATCCCCAGTGGGAATGTATAACAACTAACATCATAAAATTACCGGTATCATGCGTCTAATAGCACTTTTGATGAATCTGACGAGTTGAATCATAAATTCCTATCAGTACCTTATGGAACATAAGACGATTATAAGATTACATAAAGCATGATTACAAATATTCAATAGAAAGATCTCTGGGAATGCTGGAAACATTGTTAGGCAAGGCTCTGTAAAGCCTGACTGAGGACAGCACATTGGGCCCTAGCATGCTTGACTTCTAGCTCAGCCAATTCGACCAAGTTCTTCTTGAAAGCTTGAACACGACGGACTTTGAACTGTTTGAGCTCCTCCTTGGCCTTTTCTGACATGGTTTCGAATTTGGTACATGAGGCTTGTTGGGCGGCTTCGGCCTGAAATCATAATGTAGTCGATTAGATACGCATACACAAAATACTGACTGAGTGAAATTTATATACCACAACAACACATTACGCTCTCATGCTACACAAAGATCAAGTCAGACATGAATTCTACAAGAGGCAGCATTTGGCCACGCAATTAAACTTACGTCAACAACATCCAAAGTCTATGCGTCAGCATGAACATATTTGAAAGTGTAATGAGCCGTTTAAGAAGTTGATTAATCAGATACAAAGATTCAACTTACGGTTGAGACATCCTTGTTCTTTGCTCTAGCTCTATCCAGAGCTTTGTTGGCGTTTTCGTAATTGGCTAGACACCGACGACGTCTGTACAAAAGATCTTTGGCTGCAGATGAGTCACGCATGAAATATCGGAGTGTGTCGGATAACTTCAAGTCTTCGTCCGAAGCAACACGATTCTCAATTTTCTAAAAATACAAAGATAGCTTGATGATGAATGATGAATAACAATTTTGATTCTGGCTAACACCACTTACTCTAGTCTTTTCAATAGCTTCCGCAAACTTGGTCAGGAACTTTTCCAATTCATTATGGTCGATGGTCGCCAGCTGAATTATATCCAGGTAGATCCGGATGTGACAGTCCGCAACAGTCTTATGCATGACTGTCATCTTGTCTGACTTCATGGTGCAGTCTTTCAAAAGACCGTAATGTTGGAAAATGAAGTTGCGCTCAGAATCGAAAAATTCGTCAACGTCCTTCTGGGTGAAGGACAAGACGTATTCGTCAGTAGTCTGGCCAAAGTGTTTGACAAATCCTCCAAAGTATTCTTTCTTATTCTTTCCTCGTACAGCGAGCTAGAACCAGTCCATTAGATTAGCACTTCAGATCATCAAAATACATACATCAGATCCACACCAAATGATTTGTCTCACCTCTTGATCGTATTCAAGGAAAACTCTGAAGTTATGGTCGTTCCGGAACACTGGATGTGTTGCCAATCTTGTCAAGAAGACTTCATGCATAGCTACTGTTTTCTTGAAAGTTGCCAAGTATTCCCTGAAATAAAATATAAAGTCATCTCTTGAACATCTAGCATTCAGAAACACTTCATTCATAAATTACAAAATACTTACGCTTCCAGTTCTTGCTTCATTTTAGTGAACTCTTCCTTAGTCATTGTTCCTTCACCTTCACCCAACTTTTGCAGCTTTTCTCTTGAAGCATCGAAATCTGGTCTGGGCGGGGCAGGAGGAATCTATAAACACAGATTCAATTTTAGTTCTTGCCTATAATTGTAAAGGTTTCAGAGCTAAACATAAAGTATTGTAGCATTCACTCACAATATATCCGGCGTAATCTTCATTTTCTTCAAATACATCATGGAGCCAGACGAATTCTTCATGTTGACGTACTACGCTGAATTCTTCTTTGTTGAATGCAGGAAGATTAGTCTAAAACATTACATTTTTACCATCAAATATTAGTAAAAACAACCACGCCTTGATTTCGAGCCAACTTTAGTCTAGAAACCTCACCTTTGTATGAACGGTAAACTTGACTTTTTCACGTTCACTAAGGGCGTCAGAAATATCAACATTCAGAACTTCCGGTTCTGACGTTGAAATTTCTTGCGTTGTTTCGTCAGAAACAGGCTTCGGTTCCGTTACAGTATCTCCGCCCTGATGAGTCAATAACAATACATTTGTTAAACGGCTTCCAAAAACAGGATGATGAAAAGGAAGTTTTGCTGAAATTCTATTACTTACCAACATTTTGTGACGAAAAAATTATTCCCGAAATTAATCTATTAGAATCTCAGACGGTTGATTCTACAATATCGGTGCTGCAAAACGCCCAGATTTCGAATGACCCACCTTCTGAACCACACTGTACCGAATTATATGATATTAAAGCACTAACTGTCAACGAGATGTGTTGACAATTAATCCCTAAATAGCTGACTAATATCAAAATCAGAATCGATGCAGCCGGAGTACAGCTGTCATTGCCTTTCGTACAGCCTTAATGTTTCGCCCATGTCGCGTTCGCACGATATAGTTTCAGGGCACGGTGAAATTCTTGACATGAAGAAGATTATGTAGGATTCCTCCCAAAAGTTCTTTAAAAATTGTTATTTCGTGTTTAATGCACTTCTTGGTTGACTGACTGCGATGTGAATGAATACGATAAACTTAACAAGCGCTGAAGTCATTTATACTGGTTTCAATTTTGGCCACTAAATAAACTGCTATCATGTCCACTAGTAAGAACTGTTTCGGCAGGTACGTAGGAAATAAACAGTTGAAAGTCAGTAAGCTGCTGACTTGACTAAAGTTACCAGCTATACGTCTAACTAACTAACATCACTTTGAGACTACAAGTAGACTGCATTCGCCACTGATTGCGCATTAAACACTCGTCAATCACGTTAGAAATACTCGTGGCAGTATAGGCAATCAATATGAGGATAGTTGAGAAGAATAACGTTCAACAGGATATTACGGACGGTCCATGTGTCGGTTTTCTGCATACGACTTTCTTCCAGTGTCAGGACTGTCGTACTTGCTGAATCTTGAACGCGGTCGAGGAGATGAGAAGTCAACTTCGTCGTCGGAACTGTGCAATCTTGGGTTGGATCTCTCCCTGTAATGAAACAAAAAATTCAATTAGGATCTATCTGATAGACATTGCGATAAAGTTTACAAGTAACTAACCGGTACATTTCCCTAACCGGAGATCTCATGGCATGAGGAGAGGTTCTTGGGCCGATGACGGGCTCAGACTTGGACTGGTGGACACTACTAGGGCCTCCTCCATGAGGAAACAATTGGGGGTAGTGCGACTGAAGTTTGTCTTGGCTGGGAGCTGCGAAGGGATTCTTTTCCATTGCAATCTTCACTGTTCGGATCAATAGAATCTGCAATCCGTATTGAAGAATGAGAGCGCCGAATCCCTTGTACAAACCGGAAAATCCTTCCTCTTCGACGGTTGTTTTAATGCAGTCTACTACGCCATTGTATGACGTGATGATTGGCGTGACTTCTAGTCCTGTGTCCAGACTGTCGACCAATGTTCTGGTTCCTTGTAAGTGTAATCTAGATCGTAGATAATGTAATGTTTAGTGAAATTCTGTAAGTTCGTTGCAACAAAGTTGAGCGGACATACCTGTGCAAGATGGTTTCTAGGGGGAATAGAATTACATCAGCTACCATGTTTCCAATCAACGATGCTGTCATCTCCATATAGTATGCAACGCTAGAATCTTTGGATAAAGCTCCCTGGAAAGATACATTAGAGTTTTAGACTTCAGGTATCCTTTTCGACGGTAACATAATCATCAGGATACATACCTGTTTACGCTCCTTGCTTTCTCGTACCCTCTTGATTGTCGATAAAGCCACCGAACGAACACTAGATACGATAATGTAGGACAAGACGCCGTGGGCTACAGTCGGTATAATTAATACGTGCAATGGAACCATTCTGCCAGTACATGGCCAAGACCACAGCCTCCAGAACCCTTCTCGGAAGACATCAAAGAAACCAGCAGTTTCGCTAGCAAGTTCACTCTGCACGGTCTCAACAAGACTGGCGGAGTAAAGTGGTGTAATAAGAGCAACGCTCAATCTGCAACCAAGCAAATTAACGTTCTGTATACCCGTTTCATTTCGCCAATAGTAGTAGGATGAATGTTAGCCATCCACTTACGACTTCAATAGAATATGTTGAGCGAATGACTTCAAACTGGCATGACGGTTGACTTCCCTAAAACAGAGAATAAGTTAACGATGTGCCGTTGTACTTTCTTCAAAGGTGCAATTAACTCACTTTGGCCAAGGTGTGACTTTGCTGGTAACATCCTCAACAGCCAGGCACATGCCTTTCACAACCAATGTGCTTCCCAGGCCTTTCCAAAGAACGGAAATACCCTGAGCCTGGCATAACTGGAACGTCGGGTAGATCAACGTCACTGGTAGCAGGTGATATCGATGCGATTGCACATGAACCTGCAGATGGTCAATCCATTTTTAAATTTCAAAAATACACATTTCATCAATATCAATTTCCCAATCCACTCGTCATTTACCTGACACTGTCTACGTAAAACCAACATGGGGTGACTCAGCAAATGATCCACTACAAGACCAGCAAGGCTGATTCCTCTAGACGCAATACCTTTATTTCCAGGATCTATAACCAAAATTCCTTCTATTCAAATTCCTTCAAACATTATCTCACTACAAAGGATGCTTGAAGTATTCATACCTTCAGGTGAAGTTGGCGAATCGTTAACCGGAGTACTATTGAACGACAAATGCAGATTCCTTCGTCTCGAAAAACTCGAACTGGCATCTGGAGAAGCCCCAATCACGTCCGGCTCAGCCCCACTCAAATAGCTTGTAGTATCCGGATTGAAGGCACGTGGACTTGTGAAATCCTGCTGCCCGAACCTTCCACCGTACAGGTAATAGGGATCATTGTGACCCGCATTAACTCCATGGTAGTCACTCAGTCCGGCCATTCTGTATCTTTCTCTTAATTCTTCCTCAGAATTGAGGTTGGCACTAGAATCAGAGAAGTCGCCAAAAATTCCGTAAATCTTGACGTTTTAAAGGTCACCTAAAAGAACGAAACGATAAGACCAAATCAAAATCTGACTTCTACGAAACAAAAACTTTCCATTTATATCCACACAATGCACCACAATTAAACCGCAAATACTTCAAGCCACTAAAACCTTGAACTTGAACCCATAATTCAGGTTAAAATTGCAACACTTTAAACTCACCATGCAAACATCTGACTGCATTAATAATAGCCCTTCCTTCCTCGTAGTTGTAGCAGTTTCGATTAATGCGTGTCAGTATGTTAATGTCCAGATTCACGTCATTGAACACACAATGGTTAATTAATGACCAGCACCGAGACCTAAAATTACAATGTATTAACCACTCATTAACACTGGAATTAACAAAATTACGACACATAGCACACTTTCAAAATACGCTATTCATAGCAAACATTCATGCTATTTTCAGAAAATCCAATAAAATTAATTTAAAATTTGAACTAACCGTCAAAATTAACTGGAAAACTGCTGAAAATCATAATTTGGTCACAGCGAAAACTACATATGTAAAATCCAACCTTGAACTCGTTCCAATGCTATTGCATACGGATCAATAGGAGGCACGAGCCAGGGGCCTGGTCCATTCAAAACGCTATTGTTCCCGCCAGCCATCGAGTTTACTGCTCGTAGCTCAATGGCTCCGCTAGATTTGTATGCAAAACGTTAGATTCTCATATGCATCAGCATGCATTCTTTTCACGTGCTGATTTTCCTTGGGCATTTGTTTACTTGAGTTTTCTCATGGCATTTTTGACGAAATTTTTCACATTTTTTGAACTGAATCTTCTAACTTGTTCTGGTTTTGCTAGATTTCTGCGTTACATTAAGATTCTAGCATGTATTAGCGGTGGTGATAGTACTTTGAAAAACTAGTGATCCAGTAGCGTGACTGAAAGTTAATCAGTTTGACGTGACTCAAAAGGACATTTAAGGAGTCAATTCGTCAAAAGAAACAGCAAAGGTTACTCACTAACTGACTAACTGAATTGTTCCAGATGTTGAGTAAATTGTGTTGAAAGTTGAACAATTTTAAAGCGAACTGAAGATGTTTTCGTTTCTAACAAAGAAGAAAAAAGTGAGAAGACCGAACCGGGATAACATATCGTCCCCAAGTGATATGAAGCAACTTTGTCATGTTCAGTATGATCCGGTCAAACGGGAGTTTACTGTAAGTGAATTCAAAGATTTTGTTGCGTTCATTCATAACGCTGGTGGGGAAACCGAGCTTGAAATGAACTAATAGTTTGAAAATTCTAGGGACTCCCGGAAGACTGGCAACAAATTCTGAACGACAGCGGCATTTCTCAAGACGAACAAGAACAGAATCCTGAGGAATGCGTCACGGTTTGCCGGTTCATTGATGAAAATAAGAAGAAATTGGGCAAGATTGAAAGCATGACCAAGTTTTTGAGCAGCGTGATTGACGACGTTGGAGGTAAGTTGTTCAAAGTTAAGGCAGAAATTACGAAGAAACAGGTTGAAGTCTGTTGAACTTGAGCTTTGCTTGGTTACAGACGATGAAGAATCATTCATTTCTGCAGAATCAAACGACTCGGAGCCTGAAGAAATAGTTGAAGAAGAAGACGATAGCCATGAACAGTTGGAGAACTCAACAAGGAAGTTGTCCAAAACGTCTACAGAAGACCTTCAGTCTGAGCCAAGTCGTTCTAGAACTGATCGATCTTCGTCAATGGAGTTAAGCGGGATCAACGAAGGCTTGGAAGATATGAGTGTTAGTGAAGGAGCTTCAGGAGGACCTCCACCGAGTTTTACCGATTCACAGTCGGGGGAAAGTGAAATAGCACCGCTGCCTGTTATCAAACGCCAAAGGACCTATATTCTACAGTGGAGAGCTTCTTGTACTACCCAGCAGTCGCCACAAGAAGAAGAAACAATGGCGAAATTGGCCGCTATAACTGAAGCCGGTGATCCTTACAAGACATATATGAGACTGAACCATATTGGAAGTGGTGCAACGGCAGTGGTGTACTCGGCAATGTTGACAAATAGCTGTGATTTGGTTGCTATCAAGACGATTGATTTGAGCAAGTATCGAAGAAAGGATTTCATACTGAATGAGATTGTGGCGATGAAGGAGTTCAAACATCCGAATATTGTGAATTACATCCGGTCGTTTTTGTGTGAAAATGAGTTGTCGGTGAGTGTATGTATTGCCAATCTGATAATTGTTTAACTTCATGATTCTAATACTAATACGTTGTTTGATGATCTGCAGGTGGTTATGGAATACCTTCCAGGTGGCAGTCTGACGCATATAGTACAATGCTGCAAGCTGAATGAATACGAGATCGCTACGGTCTGCCAGCAGATTCTAAATGCGTTGGTCTTCCTTCATGACAATGGAATCATTCATAGAGACATCAAGTCTGACAACGTCCTGCTAGGAATGGACGGCTGTGTAAAATTGAGTAAGTTACTGACGTGCATATGACTGTACGTTCTAAAATCATCTTGATCTTAATGTCTGAAACTGGTTGTAGCTGATTTTGGATTCTGCGCTCAAATGATACCTGGAGAAAGCCGAAAGACGCTGGTTGGAAGTCCTTACTGGATGGCGCCGGAAGTAACTTAACTACATATCTTGATGCTATTGCTTTAAAGATTAGAGAATTCGATATCAATTAAAAATGTATCCTAGGTCATCACCAGAAGGAACTACGGGCCCAAGATCGACATCTGGTCTTTGGGCATTCTGGTAATAGAAATGATGCAGGGTCAACCCCCGTACTTGGACCATTGTCCAACAAAGGTAACGTGGAAAAGTCAATATTTCGAACGAATAAATCGTACTCACAAGGTATTGCAGTGACAACGATAATACTAATGTGCATATCTTATCTACAGGTCATGTTTATTATCACTACACAAGGCAAACCTGAAGTGGACAGGATCGAGGAGTACTCCTTGGAACTTCAAAAGTTCCTCGATTGCTGTCTTCAAGTGGACGTTAGCCGGCGAGCTACAGCTACATTGCTCGCTGCTCATCCTTTCCTTAAAAACGCACAACCTGTTTCTTGCTTGGCGCAGTTAGTTGTTTTGTCCAAGGAAATTTCACAGTATTTCAATCAGCAGGGAGGTGGAGGTGACGGTGGTACCCCTAAAGGTACTCCGCTTTAGGTAGCTTTGATCTTTGATTTAGTGATATTATCTACCATGTGAGTTTAGAGTAGGGTTTACTTGTGTACATTTACGAATTTTCCAAATTTTGACTTTTAATAGGCTAGATACCAGTATCAGTTTGAATTGAGTTTCTGTGTTTTCGTTAGGTTCATAGTTCAATTAGTTAAAATGGGTAGGTCAGTTGATGACGTTTCCAAACTCGAGAGAGAACACGTATCTGGCTGGGTTTATCAAAGTAGATTATCATAACATGTTTTGTCCTTCGGCATTTGAGAAGTTAATGTATACATTGGCTGACTGAGCCTTGGTCACTTTTGGCGAAGCTGGAGGAAGTAGTAGCAAATTCACTGAATAAATACGGCGCTTAAGCGCAAGCGTTAGGGGAGAGAGAAATGGAGGCAGCCGCAACCTGTTCGGCTATTGATTGAGCGTTGTTTGAAGGCGAATCTCATTACTTGTTTGACCGTGTAGTAGACATCTCCTTTGCACGTGTAG
>JAQGBJ010002278.1:0-17276 GCA_034698345.1 Sphaeridia pumilis
TGTTATGACTTGATCGACCAAAAATGACCTTGTTCCATCATCAACAGCGTCCAATTCATCCTTCATTCCTCTTATGAGTTCCTCAATATACTTTTATGACAGGCCCATTTTACAATGGCTCTTTCTCACATGATATTTCTTCCACGTCCGACAGCATCAGGCCTTTTTGAAGTCATACATGTACAGCACAGCCATGCCCAAAATCAAGCTACTTGAATTTCAAAAGTTTACTTCTTGAAATGGTCTTTGTGCAAAAGGTGCCCAGTAGTGGCCTGCCTATACATACGTAAAACCTCGAAAACTGACTGAGCACTTTTCCACAAAGTCTTGGCTTGGCTTCTTCAGGCTTGAGATTTAAAACCTGAGAAACATGCCTCCGGTAACTCCAGTTGCCAAGTTGTAAAAAAAACATAATGCAAGCTGCAAACATTATATCGAAATGAGGAGCATTGTTAATTGAAGTTATTGAATTTGAAGCATTGTTTCCTCCATTCATTACCACTCAACTACTCATTACACCTTTCCGGATACTAATTCACTTACTTGATCAACTTGATTAGCGAGTCCCAAACTTGTAACTCATTTGATTTAAACTTCAAGTAGCCTCAAGAAGCTCTGCACTGCAATTGTATATAATAACAATTTTTGTAATTCCATTTCAAACCGCCTTGAGCACGCACCTTGGAAAAAGCCTCACATTTTAAACCAACTTTTCAAGCTACCAACAAAACCAACTAACCACATTCACAAATTCACAATTCAGCGCCAGCTTTAAAAGTCACACCGAACGAAAGAACGTCAGAAAGTCCCAACGGCGAAATGGCCATCGAAACACGAGTTCAACTTGTGAATTCTGGTGCCGACGTACAAGTGATAACTTTTCAGCAAGTGAACAAACGCTCTTTCGCTAATGTACCTCATCAACGGTCGCTCTTCAAGCTTGCAACAACTTTGAGTACCACTGTATTTGTATCCGATGCAAAATGTAACTTTTATATGAGACGAATCCTCCAAATACCACACAAAGCGACAAAGACGCTTAAAATGTATATAACGAACGACTCTTTTTGTTTCGTCAAATTTACCTATACGTTCCATGTATAATTTTGTTAAATTTAGTGCGAGCTTTAAGATTGCTCCTCTTCACTTTTCAATAAACTGGTTGACATTGTTAATTTCTTGGGTCAGCCCAGCCACAGACAGAATATTGAGAAAGAAATTCCCGGTAATCTCCTTGAAAGCTTCGTGGAGCCGGTATTCATATTGCTGTTGTAGATAAACAGGAAAACATATGCACATGGTTAAAAAGAGAAAAACGCTTATCAACGCTTCCACCCGTAAGAATAAGCCAAGAAGCGTCGTCGTCGTCAAGTGTTACTTGTAAATACTTATGAATACTACGTCGCATTAAACCTACTACTCTCAACGAGAAACATTAACCTCCGACTTTAACATAATAGCATAATAGCAGTTACATATCTGTAACTGTAACTTATGCTGCAGAAACCAACATAACATCCATCAACAGCACGTACATTAATGGCATCAACTTCGACAAAACCCATAACGTTACCAGCCTAGCAAGTTGAATCAGACTCTCGTTTCAAATTGAAACCAGCGATCTTCATAGTAGTATTAAAATGCTGCTCCTATTCCATTCAAAGCTTCTTTTCAAAGACACTTCCACAGAATCAAAAAACGCAAGTTCTCCGTTCTGTCTTGGTTCCACTGATTACTACAGCATGGGCGATAAGACCGGAAGTCGCCAACCCGACATGATCTATAGCATGTCTTCAAAACTGCTGTGACCTTTCAACTCTCGCCTTCAAGCGGCATTTTCAAAAAATAAAATGAAATCTTACCGACACACAGATCCAATAGTCCTTTCAATGGACAATTTCTCTTTGACGTTCTTGGCTATATTTTGTTGAAACACTTTTGTGAAATTGTGCACTCTGCCGCCTTCCTCACGCACTTTCAACAATTACGTACTTCCAACACCATAGCACAATACACAGGGAACCAAACCGCGCTGAAAAACGGGTAAAATCTCGTCAAATTACTTGAATGCGTTCAACGGTTTTATTGTATCCTTTCTTTCCTCCCGTATAATATTATAGGAATGCGTGGACGCTTGGAGCACTTTCAGCGTAGACCTTGCTTCCAATGCAACTTCGGAGAACCAACTGAAGGTGAGATGAAGCTCTGCAGCTGTTTTGCTCTCTGTTCCCGCAGCAAAGCTCGCTCTTGGCCGTGCTGTAGCATTGCTGGCACTTGGACGTTCCTTGCTTGTGATTCCGTTGAAGCCTGATGCTAAAAGCTACAAACGTGTTGGTAGCTCTCATGATGTTACTGGTGAGTAAGATGCCTCAATGCTGATGCAGCACACTGTATATATACGTAGATCAAGAGCGTTGCACAACAGCATGGGACGCAATGTTTCCTTTACGTGGAATACCAACGAGCTCTCGCCGCATCTCTAATACTTCTCTGTGAAGCATTCTTCAATGAGCTGAACCATCTAAAAGCATCACAAGATTCACGGGATGATTCCCCCTGTTAACTAATGGGAAAGAATGTTGGGTGAGATGAGTTATTGTTGTCGCATCAAATTGATCATGATCGGTTTCGAAGGCGGAATATATTGTCGGATTTTAACAATCATCTTGCAGCAAACATGAAGCCCTTGACTTACAGAAAAAAGTAGTAAGCAGCCATGGAGCTTTAGGAGTTGAAGAGTCAAAACGCTAATAAGAGTGCTGAGCCGATTCAAGTCAACCGTAAGGAAGGGCTTGAGATTTCTGTTGGGGTTGCCAAAGGTACTCGGGCTTGGAGGTCAACCCTTGGAAACGTGTCACGTCTCCTTCAGCCGATGAATGGCAAAACAATTAAGGTTCTGTTCAAAAATAGGGAAACTAAGTGTTCTACTTAATCCTTCTTTCGGACATGAAACTAAACCTAGTCGTATATATACTAACTACCAGGACGTCAACTGACTGGAAATCGACTCGGCGGTGGTATCAGCATAAGAAAATACGGTAAAGCAATATGTTTTTTCCACAACGACGACCCGCTAACACTTTGCTGAAACTAACGAAAACAAGGGGAACCGGATGGTAAAAGTAAGTTGTGTGCCGTACACAAAATGATGATGCTCGTCTCAACAAAGACGAGGTTTTGGTTCTGTTTCTCAGGCGGATGTACAAGGCAGTAGAGAAGAGACAGACCGTCAGAAAAGAACATGTATACACACTACATTCGAGATAAGAACATAATGGCGAGCATTGGGACCGCGGCACGAACCGGGGGAAACTTTCCCTCATTTCGAACCGTCTTCTTACGCTTCTTTTACAACTTTCCGAAACTTGTGTACATAAGGCCGTGTGAATAATGGCTGTGCTGGCTGTGCTGCTTGAGTTTGAACCGAAAAAGAACCGAAAGAGGGGAGATCCAAGTCCCCCGAACTCTAAAAGAACATTGAGCCTACAGTGGAAGAGGTCTCCCTCCAGGTATACGTACATACAAGTGGGTCGGAGCGGTGGGAGGAAGTTTTCGAGTGGCGACATCCTACGGCGAGTGTTGAAGATCATCCAAGCGGTTTCAATAAGGGTCAATAAAAGTACATATTGGTTCATTTTAAGGACTTGAAGTCTCACATGGTTCAAAAGTTAGTTTCTTAAAAATTAATCACAGTATAAAAACATGCACATGCGGATTTTGCAGCGATGGTAAATAATGTTTAGAAAAATCTTTCGGTAGTATAATATTCGCAGAGGCTCATTTCATCACAATCATTATTCATTTTGGCCACAGGTGGTGACCAGGTCAAGCGTGGTTCTGAAAATGCCAGAGAAGTGTCAATAGTTATACAGTAGTTTCGGCAGCAGGACATGCAATTTAATGCTGGTACCTGTGAATTCGACCTCTTCCCAAGGATTCTCAATTCTAGAGTCCCAGAAAGGCCACTCCGCTCTAAAATCCGTGTGGTACTGACTGCGATCTACTGACCCGTCCTTGTCAAATCTGTACGTCCTCAAAGTATCCAAACTGGGTCGACTTCCCTCGGCACACCAAGCCATCGCCAGAACAATGGAAAGCGATTCGGGACCTTCTAGCTTGCATCTGTCCAGCAAGGAGCCGTAACGAAGGCACAGACCTGACTGCTTTCCTTCCAGCTCGACAAAGCTTCGTCCGTGGTTGCCAAAATCAACATGGAGGGTTACGAGGACTGTCATTTTGGTGTTCTGCAGATAAGTTTGGTACAAGGTGTGGACGATGAAAAACATGCTGGCATAGGCATCCTTGGAGGTCTCGTAACCGCAGATGGGCAGTTGGACGGCGAGCCGAGAGAGGGAGGCTGCAGAGAGTTTGGAGCAGATTACTTTCAGGAACCAAGTTCGACTGCTAGCAGGTTTTTCGGAATAGTAAGTTTGCAGAATGAGTGAAAAGTTTGAAGGATTCATGGCGTCTAAGAAGTTCCTGAGGGCGACAGAGTCTGAGGGATGCCTTCGAGAGTAGTTTCTCGCGTTGCACCTATAAATATTAAGTAATGATTAAAAGGCCGAAAATTTTTAAACTTTTAAAAGCTATGTGGCCTAGTTACGAAAGAATGCCGACGAAGAGATCAACACGGGAGAATGGCGCATTTGCTCCGAGGAAGTTGGCGAACCGCTGGAGCTGAGGTCCAAAGTTCCCTTCTTTGAAATTCACATCTACCGCATGGAGTTCCTGGAAGCAGCACAGTTAGGAGTTAATTATTAATTATATCATAAAACCAAAGCTTAAAATAAAACTTACTTTGAGTTTGGTCAAGTACTTGAGAAAGTTCCAATCGAGGCCCAAGCTAGATGCATGACCCACAGCGACCTTTAAGACTTGTAGCGTTGGCAGAGCAGAGGTAACTTCATGGCCATTACTGGAATTTGTTGGTACTGGTAGCACTTCAGGAGGAGAGTCCCAAACTGTATCTCCATATGGATGGAGCTCAAGCTGATGTAGCTGAGGAAAATAGCCAGAGGTCAAGTGCCCGAGGATTTCGTTGATACAAGTGACCGTTGCCACAGAGCCTTCAAAGTGCATGTCGAGGCGGGTCAGGAAGTTGAGGTTCTGCTTAGAGTTTAACATGGTCGAGGACACATTTCCATCGGGCTTGTCGTTAAAGTTGAGGGTCAGTTGCTTGTGTCGCCGGAAACGCTCGAGGCCATGACTGAGGGCTGCTGCTGAGCTGGCGCTCTCGATGGTGGGGTTGGCTTTTTGTTCAAAGGCTTTCGTCGCTCCTAAGCTCCAGGTTTTGCAAACTAGGCTTGCGGACTTGAGGTCAGAGAAGTCGAGATTGTCAAAGATTGTTTCGAGAATCTGCAAAATACAAGGTTAAGTTGAGAATGTTGGAATGCAGAATCAATAACTAAGTTTAATTTCCACCTTACCACAAGATTGTAGCACACTTCAGAAGCTCTGGAAGACCCGGGAATTCCGTAAGGTTCTTCCATGTTAGCGCTGATACTTTTTAATACTTGTTCACAACAACGATGTATCGAGAAGGTCCAGAAGCTTGTTGTGGGAATTGAAATCAGCAACTAAAGTGGCACGTCGTCCACCCTTGTGTCGTAGCTTTCAGCTAATGAACAAATTCAAGTATCAAGTGGCGTATATGAACAGTCTGGCTTTTGACTGTATATAATTCTACTCGGATGTGAGCCTTTCTGGGAAATGAGACTAAAATTACCCCATTTACCAATCCAAATCCCTTGAGCTCTCAGTCAGTCAGCCTGGAGTAGACGGCACTTGTTGCAAGATATTCTGAAGAATGGAGGATGCATTTGGATGGTGCACGCAGTAAAACTTTTACATCGGTATTTTCAAAATTCAGCAGTAGCAGTCTTCGTATAACAATACCTAGACAACAATTTACTCCTTCCATCTACTAATACAACTAGAATCTCATTGGTAAGAACAGGTGATTCTTATATTAGAATGCCTTTGGAAGGTTATTGTAGGCTTAACATAATACGTCCAGAATCCAGACTCCAAGCCTCTGTGGCTATTTTTGGTTAATCTTTAGTTTCTCACCTACATGCCAGTAAATAGGACCTAACTAACCAGCCATTAGCAGTGGCTATCTAACCTGCGCAGCTAAAAAACGTTCTCTATAGGGAACGTTATTTACGGCAACCTTGGAACGAGTGCGGCCGATATCCCCTCACGATTCCAGCTACCATAGTCGAGCTTAGGTCCAGTTTGCTGTGAGTGTCTTGATCTCATTCTGGGATACGTACACTTAAGTACCCAAATTATGTACATGAGGGTCAGTTCAAGAGCAATAGTGTATCTCCATTAACAAGTTCATGAAAGAAGTGAGTTCTGGAATGCCTGATTTTGCCACGCTAGTCTAGCCTGATTCTAGGAAAGTTTTCAAAGGTTCCTTTAATGACTTTGTCTTGCTGTTGAACTGTTGCTTTAGAGGAACGGACATCCAAATGATGTTCTACGATCTAACTTGTATTACATACTCATGCATGGTTGCACACTCAAACTATGACTACAACAAGGTCAACTGTTGCAATGAATATGATAAAACAAGAGGATGACAAAGTACATCTGTATATAATGCGATTCGAATTTCTAATGATGAGGTTTCGGTTCCGGAATCTTCGACAAAAGCATTTTCGTTACGTTCTCTAGTTGTCTCTGACTCATTGGGTCCTTCCTGCTCCATTTGAACAGAACATTATCTATCTTGGGGTCGTATCCAGGAGCGTAGGCTTCCCACTGTAATGCAGTAAAGTTTTTATCATACTGCTATAGTAAAAAATTACAGGGTTTCCACATTCAGATTCAAAGCCTCATACCTTTTCTTTGACTGCTTCATGCTCCATGTTGTCTTGACCATTAGCGTAAAGTCGAGGGCAATCAAACATTGTCGTGTTGTACAACTTCTGAACCCATGTCGACTTATTCTGAGTCCATCTGAAAAATACCAGTAATTTGATATCTAATGCCGATTTTCCGAAATATTAAAACTTGTAACATTGACTCACTCCCAACGCTCTTGAGCCGCCTCACGATCATCCAGCCACCGCCATTCTTTGAGCTTGGAGTCGTGCTTGTGGTATTTGTCCCAGTTCATTCGCTCAATATCCTCCACAATGCCCTCGGCGTCTCCGGGCTCATTCCAGTCGTAAACCAGGAGTTCAGAATGTTTATCCAGGAAGGGCATAGCAATGGTCTTGTAGACATCGTCCAGGTCTTGCAAATATTTCAGATGAAACGTTTTTTCCTCTCCTTGTCCCCGTTTCTTCAAATTTTCTAGCACCACTTCGGGACGAGCGTCCAAATAGATTGCAAGATGAGGCTTGAATGGGCCGTAGTCGATACGCGAAATTCGTTTCTTGTAAGCCTTCAATTCTACAAAAGCGACATAGTCGTTAAAATCTATCATCACAAAGGATCCTTTTGCATCCTTTCTTTATATACATACCATTCTTGTTGTTGTAACCGTTTCGAACATTAGTTTCCATAAAAGCAAGATCCGTCCAGAAACACCTCTCGATGACTACACCTTGACCAGTGTTGAAAAGATGGGCCAGAGCATCTCCGTACTGTTCAAACTTGAGCCTCTGGTACATGAACTGTAACCACGCTGCGTTATCATGCTTGGGGTTCTGCAAATAAATAACTTTCATCGTTTTCAACCCTCTATTGACTATTGACTATATTCTCAGTTAAATTCAAACTACCTTGATAAACTTTTCCACATCCATACTCTTCAAGGATTCCGGGAGTTCATCGTCAAGATCTCTGAAATCTCGCCCCAGATGATCGATGTAATAGTAATCGGCAGTAATCATCGGTAAATACAACATGTCCAAATCGTAAGCTAGCTGCCGAGCAAAGGCAGACTTTCCTATGGCTGGTGGCCCTTCAACTGTGATCAACATGCTGTTTTCATCGAACCTTTTCAGCGTTCCATCGAACCAAGCTGCTACTTGATTGAATCCCTTTTCTGTAACGAAAAACAGTGTCATTTCAGTCAGCGCTAATCTTCCATCGTTGAACATTAGCTAAAGTCTCAAGTCTTTTCTCTTTCTCACCTTTATATGGCCAAGGGGCAGGCTTCTCGATTGGTGGCAACGTTTCTTTCATGGCTCTGCTAACGATCGACGCTGAAGGAACATACATGTTGGGTCGAACTCTTGAAGACAAAATTACAAGCCCTTGCTTGCCCCGAAGGGCACATTGGCCCAGTCGGAGTGGTGTCGTGGTCATTTTCCAATCAAATTAAACTCTTATTTACAAAAACTCCTCGATCAAATCAACTAAAAACTTCGAGGTCAAAATATGACCGCGACCAAAACACAGAATACATTTGCAGATTTTTCTCTGGATCAGTTGAGCAGTTTGAATTTTGCCACTGCTTTTCCGTATTCTGTCATCACACGGTAGATGGCGCCAATAGCTTCAACCTGCATCTGCTACCTGCCTCTCTACCTGAATCCTATCGCATCTTCTTCATTAAACCGTCATAAAATACCGCTTTCAAAATTAAAATTCAAACTTAAAACAGCAGCATTAATTTCAGTCCAAACTTGTCAATGTTTCAGTACAAAAATATCTATTTTTCTCAAGTTTTACCAGCTTTTGTAGCTCTCAAACCGCTCAACTTTACAACATACATTCACTTTTCCTCTTGAGGAAAACAAGCTTACTACAACACAAGCAGGGAACCAAATCCAAACATGCGTGCAATACAATAGGGCACGCGTCGCCTTGTAATGTTAAACATATTGAATTTTCGCGCAGCATTAATTAACGACTTTAATTCGCAGAATCAGCATCAATGTTACGTTAATACTGCTCACGGAATTGCAAAACATGCATGGAACAGGGCTGTGCAAGTGCTCCTGCCTATAACCGGCTTTGGCTCACCAGCTGACAGCCAAGCCTCTATAGCTCAGTGGTTAGAGCACTGGTCTTGTAAACCAGGGGTCGGGAGTTCGATCCTCCCTAGGGGCTACGTTTTTGCTCCATTGATTCCGTTTTTCTCGGCGAATTTTAGCTGATCAAGCTGTTTGAATTTGTCCGTCTTGTTAATTCAATCAGTTTGATGCCATTTAAAGGCCTGCTTTAATGGTTTTTCATCGTCTCTTCACAATTCAAGACTGTAGAACTTTAAATGTTAGTCCTGATATAATTTGTTTGACAGTTGTGTAAATCCGATCCAGCTTTTTCAACCACCGCAGATGGATTTTTAGGAGCCAGAAAAATCAGACAAGGTGAACTTCAAGATCGAAATCCATAAAAGAAAAAGCCCGGATTATAAAAGTGTTTCTTTTCTCCAAAGATTTGAAACTGCCTAGATGTACGTGCCAAGCGCTGCGTCGTCATTGTCATTGATGAAAGATACAAAAAGCCAGCTCAAAAGTCAAATCTGCTGACTGATTCAAAAGGTGATGACAGCCTTCTCCGAAGCATCAAAGTAAGCAACTTCAAACATGAAAGAAACGAATTGACCAGTTCGGCCATTAGTTCGGTTCAGCGCAGAAAGTACAACCAATCCCATTCAGTAAATTCAAACTGCGGCGCTCCTGTGTCGCGCTCCGATAAATCCGCCAAAAGCTTTTCAATTTACCTATTCGCTTGGCTGACTGATGATGTTGGTTGGTGTTGGTGGTAAAATTTGGCGAGACTTGTTTCCTGTTCCGATCCGTGTTCAAGTAACGAACAAATGTCATTCATGGCAGTCATGAGCCGCAGGAGTAGCATGAGTTGCTGAATCGGTCAGGGATTAAAACGCCGTTTTTAAACCTTCGTCTTGTTCAAAGAACTTTAGCAGTAACAACAACTCCCATAGTACCAAAATTTACAGCAAAACAGTTCAAGGAAGACCTCAACTCCAGTTCACTACTTACTTGTTTGCTTAACTTTTATGGATTTCTGAATGCATTTTGAATCGCGTGTCAAGTGTCACCGCAGTTATCGAATCCTGTCATAGTCCGGAAAGCCGGGTAACGCATATTCCCTATACAGGTTCTTTCCTAAACAGCTGAAAGTTGCTCAAGTTTTATTCCTCGCCATATATTATAACTTGGACTCGTGTGTAGTGTATTACTCCACACACCTTTCCACTTTCCCCACCTTATTTTTATGACGCAGAGACGAGAATATATATAAACAAGATGGCACGCAACCCGGGTTTTATTAGGGCGATAACGTCAATCATTTAATAATACACACATACTACTGCATAGCACTCCCTCACCCTTGTAACATTGCTTTTTCAAGGTTTCTTCCATCAACTCTTTTTGTTCGGCCTCTGACGCAATAATACAAAAGCGCCCAGGTATGTGCAACGAACTAAAGTTGGAACGTCTTAACAAAATCAAACGGCCAAAAAGCAGAAAGTTTGTTGTTTACCCCCAACAACCTTGTGATTTTTGTCGCTTACAAATTATCAAACTTACTGTACTCCACGATTCCACAAGATTTTTGCTCTACTAGGCTCCACGCTTGGTTCCAAGAACTAAGAACCTCCTGGAATACCTATTTATTGGGTCTTTGAGAATTTTATGGCTTGACTACCTTCAAAAAACATGAATTACTCTGTACAAAAGCAGTCAAAGTTATAAGCATTAGGCAGGGAAAGTTTGAATGGAAAGTAGCAAAACAAAACGCAGAGTCGTACTCTGTACTATTTCCTATGCTGATTTCTATATAAACAAACTTTCACTCCCTGACAGGAAACGCCATGAAAGCAACGTATTTCCAATATAAACAAAGTAACAAAGCGCTTTTACAGCCTCAGGTCCAGAGTTGAGGTTCACCGCTAACGATTTCAAACAATCAAATACATATAGCGGTGCTTCGTTCATGTGGCAGACTTTCTCTTCTGGTCGTTTTTGATTTCTCCACAGCCTTCTACAGCTGTGATTTCACATTGTGAAATATTTGGGGAATACATTTCGCGTCAAAGAGGTAAAGGGCGGCGACGACGTACAGTAGTCGGATATCGGCTTTCAAAACAAATACAAAAGTAGCACCATCAAACTACCGCGAACATGGCATTTTGTGCCTATTTTATTGCTTTTGTGCGTCCATCATCAACCAACCAGACTGAATGAGAACTATTACTGAATTGACTCAACCGGAGAAGCCAGGTGACTTCAGCATTTGTGGGTACGCCTTTATGAACCTTGCGATAAAAGTGGAATATGCATTTTGATGCTGATGTCAAAGGTCATTTTAGTCATCACAAACTTTTAGAAACTATACACACCCCTGACAAATGAAGCTCCCTGGAGGTCCCTAAATTACTGGATTTTAGGGCAGGTGTGTTTGTGTGAGTGTGTGGTAGACTGCCAAACAATAGCAAAGAAACAAAGTTTCCAAACAAACTTTGGTCAACCGAACTTACACATTCAGAATCTTGTGGAAACTGTACAAGTTTACATTGGAGCTTACGGGATCTTCTTCTCTCGTGTATCTGCTTCTCATCTTGAAATATCTTTGAACATTTCTACAGTAAAAGGGTAGTATAAAGTGCATGGCAAAAGTTGCATGTGATTTCCACGTAACAAACTTGAAGGAAGAGAGCGAAGACGTATATGAGAGACGCTTTTAAGCCGCATCTTTGTCCCAGGATCGCTGAATCTCTTTTGTACACATGACACGATGATAATACAGAATGCTTTTGGAGGTTCGTCGATATTAAAGTCGTTGGTCGCTTTTTGGTTAGGTGGAGAGCTTGGGAAGAGTTGGAGCTTAGTCAGCTTTTGAAGTCGGCAGAGTGTGGTGGATGCATAAGGAGGAACAGAAACAGCGTTTCTACTACAAGTCGTGTCGCAATAGAGGCAACAACGAACGCTTCTCTTGTTATTATCTCGAGAGAGAAAAAGCTGAGGGAAAGTAAAAGCTGCATTTGGGAATCTACCACCGGTTCAACCCTTGTTTATAGCTTCGAGTTTCGGGTTTGTGCGGGTGGAGAAAGTTGAGCGAAGCATTGGGCAGAAGAAACGCCAACGGAGAAAGCGGCGGAGAAAATCGATACGACAACTTCTTCACGTCAACAAACAGACGAGGAGCGCCCGATTCGGCCGAGAGCCAGCCAGTAGCCAACTTGAAGTCCTTTGAGTCAGTCAGTCAGTGCATTTTTAGTGCTGGTACACACACACACACGGATTTTTCAAAAAGATCTACACGGGTTACGGATCCAACGAACTGCTAAGCAGGTAATGAAATTAATTTTTCATTCTTTGAAGAAGCTTGAAAGTCTCAAATAGTAATTACAACCATTGACATTTGTACCGCATTAACAAAAAGAATACTTTGATTACGTTTATTCGTTTTTTAAATTATATAAATCGAAAGCTTTCAGTTGCCAGTTACAATTGGAGTTTGTAAATGGTTTTAGTTCGGTTTGTTGGTGAAACAAAGACAAAATTTAGAAACCAAATTTGTTACTGAAAGCTCGATGCTTTTAAGACTGATAAAATTATATTAACTTTGGTCCCTTCGTAACTTCACAGCATGTGTTCCCTCCAACCCTTCCAAAAGTCGCTGCGTTTTATATTCCCAGCCATTTTCGTAACAAAATTCTGGAGAAAAACCCGTCTTACAATTTTGTTCCAAGAGACCCAAAAACCTCGCTCCTGTCAACAGCATTTCTTCCGCTGCATTTCCCTTCCGGTTTTTCCGGGATTTATTTCCCCCAAATCCAACGTCTTCATTTCCCCATCTTCTAAAACAGTTCCAAGTTCTATCCAGGTAGCAACAAAAAAGCGAGGAAATGCAATATCCCAAAGTGAAGGCGTGTAGCAAATGTTGAGAGACACACGCAAAAGAATACTACTTTACAGCAGTGACCGGAGCTAAAAAGCAATATAAGAGATACGCGGAAGAACAGCATAGAACATAGAACCGAGAAAGAAACAACGGATAAGGGAAAATAAAACAAGCTTTTTACAACCTGATATATCTTTACAAGGTATTCCGTAATGGAAATGCTGGATTCGATGCGAAATCCCAGCCAGTTTCTTATCGTCCAACTAACCAATAAGCCCCAAGCAGCTGCAGTCTGTCTCTGAACATAATGCAAGTTTGTGATTTCGGTTCGAAGTGTCCAACGTACTTTATCGTTATGGTGCTTGCGCGCGCTTTGGGCGCATAATAATGAAATTGCCAATCGGTCCATGTAAAGGTATGAAAAGGGTCAGAAGTCGTTTGCCGGCGAACTGTCGTTGGATTGTAGAAGCACCTGGGGCGAGGTCGTACGTCTTTGGGTGTCAATAGCCATTTTACCTCCTATGGCGGACGTCAGGGAAGCTGAAAGTGATTTCTTATTTGTTGTTTCCTGTATGTGTGAGGAGCGAAGTCAGCAGAGTTCGAAGTTGGCTGGCGGCGGGTGCCAAATTCAACTCGCCTCACTATTAATCTTGCACGGTTCCTTGATCAGAATCAGAATCGTCGATATGAGAGCGTTCCAGTTGCTTATAAGGGGCGTGAGCATAGAGTGTAAACGATGGTAAACGAAATGTTCTTCAGAAGACATAGTTCACTCCGCTTGTGGACCACAGCGTGTGCATGTGGTTTCTTGTGTTCAAGAGGCGTTTTGATTGCTGTAGCTGTAGCAGGAGCAGGCAGCTGGAGTTGGCTTCTGGAAAAGTTTATGTCCATTTCCTGGAAGCTGATTATACAGAGACACGGTGGTTTTGGTTCTTTAATAACCGCAGAAATAGAGAGGTTCGGCCAGGCCCCAAGTCCAGAGGACCAGATTGCCTTGGTGTCATTTGATACACTTTAAGAGATTTGAGCCTCTGGTCCATTAAATACTGGATGAGGAGTTGGAGAGTGGAATTGGCTGGGCGAAAACAGATGCCAGGAGATCAATCATAAATATATAGGAGCAGAAACCAAGATTGAAGTGCGTGGATACACAGATTGCCTTCTGCCGCCTGAACGTCGAAGCGCGCACTTTTCCTCAATTGAAAAGCGTGCTCCAGATTATGTACTGGTACGTAGTTGATGAAAGATAGAGAGAGGCCAAGAAGCGAGCTTAAGCGTATCGTTTCAACAAGAAGACACGATTTAAGCACTTGAGCTCTTCAGAATATACAGTACATATATATATATATATGATGGTAATTGTAATGATATCACGATCACGAAATGGAAGACGACAAAGAATGTAAAAAGTGAAACAACGTGTACAATGAATATTGTATCTTGAGTTTATTGTAATACATATAATGGTGGTTTTATTTATTAGAGAATTTCGATATAACGGCCTATGATGAATGTATCATGATCGCTATTAGCGAGTTATTGATCTACTAACGTTACTATTGGCCATAATGTCATATGATATACGGTTTTGCAAAAGATCCATGAATCATGCACAGCTTAGGGTAAGAACTGTGAACTTTTTGCGAATTTAATTCAATGTCTTAGTGAACCGGAACTGGATCTGAAAACACAGGGTTAGACTTGGAAACATGAGGAAAAATCACGAAAATCCAGTCGTCGTGCTTACAAGTGGATAGCATGCAACTTTGCTGTGTTCAAAATTTAAAGATTCTCATCTCGTTCGATTCAAGATGACACGATTCGCCTTGCGGAGATATTTCCAAAGATGAGATACGAGTTTACGAGGTGAAAAGGAGTAAATTAAAAACTCACTCGTTTCATTTCGTGTCCAAAGTTGCAAAGTCTTGTTACATAATTTTTAGCGTTTCGTTCTTCGTTCGTTCTTGGGCCTGGAGTCAGTGAGTCGGAAGACACGATGCATGAGCTCATGCACGCATTTGGAAAAACACGCTTCTTGGAAGCCCCAAAGGCTTTTCGAAGGTCTTCCATTGCAGGCGAAAATGACTGACTGAAGCTGAAGTGAGAATGAGTACCAGTTTTTTTGAGCAAATATTTGCCGATTGTTCCCCAACAGTCTTTTATATTTCTGTCCTTTGTTACGTCAACTTATCGATATTCATAAACTTGAAGCTTCTACAACGCTGGAAGCTATGTTTAACGGCCTTGGAAGTTTAGTTCTAAAAAATGCTTGCGCAAATTGTCTCTTGAATTACTTGACAAAAATCACAACTTTGGAATAACTGCCACTGCCCACAGCCTTTGAATTTTCAAGCACTTGAAATGCATTGCGCATCCTTTTTACAGCTGACAGTCTGTTGACAGGTGCTGCGAAGTGCTGACAGGCGCTTGGTCCCAAGTACACAATTCAAACGGTTTACGACGGGATTTTCCGGATTCCAGCAAACTGGCTTCCACTTTGTTCTCTTTTTCCTCTCTAAGGCTTCTTATAAGCCCTCACAAAAGACAAATGCTCAGCCAGAACCGGAACAAACCGTTTCCCAGAAACCCGTTCACTTTATACAAGTATTTATCTTTATGCTTCGCACATGAAAAATGAACAGCGTTTGACACCTGACCGCAGGCGGGCTGGCGCTAATTGCCTGCATTCTTTTGTACAAGCTTTTAACCTTTTCGGCTTTTGTGTCCGTATTATAACATGGAAAGATATTTCCCAGCGGGAAAAAATCTTTTCAAGAAAAATATACTCACAGACGAATTTGTCACCCCCATGTAAAAAGTATTTTCAGAATTTTTGAAAATACGTCTCCGTCTATCCTCGTGGCGCTTCTGGGTTTGCTCATCCTCGAAGGTTCCAATATTATTCGAAGCTGTCTGGCGATTACTTACTGGATTGTTGGAGAAGAAATCTCATTTCCTCCAAGACCGATTGCTTTCTTTCACTTCATCAATCCCAAAGTCTCAGTCAGCGTCAGCGCTGCTGATCACAGCTTATTTCCCCCGAAAAGAAAATACAGCCGGTAATTTTCTTTTCCCCTTTTTGGGGATGCTTCCAGTACATATATGTATACATATGTATAAGCTCTGGAAGAAAGTTTTGGAAATGTCCTGGAAGTTCTTCAAGTCTCTGAATTGCAACGAGGAGAAATGAAGACATTTATAAACTTGAGCCATTGATCATGAACGTAAGTTGAGGCAATGGCGTCGTCAATGGCGTGAAAAAAGTTACATCCGGAAAACGACCAGAACAGACAGCCGAGACTGATCAAGACAGATTTGTGAGAAGGAATTGCGAGAATTTCATTAGATTCATCATTCTCCAGTCAAAGTCATTTCATGCCAGGCTTTAATTACATGGTTTAAGCCCGGCTTAAATCCCGCTTTGGAATTTTTCAGTGACAAAAAGCATGTTTAGAAAACAAATTGTCGACTTGTTGTACTGCAGACAACGGGACATTGGAATTCGGATCGATTTTTTCCAGTCCATAAATTTTGTGACTATGACAAACGTTCTTTCCAACATGTTTTCAGTTTCAAATATTTCTTCTTCTTTCTCGTACAAGCTTTGCATGCCAAAGACAAATTCACAATTCTCACAGTTCCGAATGATGAATATTTCCAAAGGCTCGAATGCTCATCGTGGTGTAAACGATGAGAAAGCACACGTTTCGTTAATCGCCTTGCATCGTTACTGCACCCCATTAAGAAACGACAGAACGAAATGCATGCAATGTCATTGAATTTAACGCACATCACCGGCACCTCCGAAACAACTTTCCAGAGTTTGTAACGACGCCCCCGCAGCATTAACAACACGGCTTAAATACAGCCAAGTTTTTATAATACGCATGAAAAGTGTAACGGCCATTTTGTAGGGCACGCCCGCCATCTACCTGTAACTAATCCGACATTAGCTGGGTCATTATGCAAATTTCAGACAAGACATTACCTTGATGACTGCAATCATAAGATTGTTTCACGAATGACCTCTGACCTATGGTCTGTCACTTTTTTTAAATTTACAAAGTTATTTTTCGTTCCTATTTTACATGACCTGAAGGTAAAATAATATTTTCAGAGCCTTAAAGCTTGTAACGTTGGAAAAAATTGTGCGTACCCAAATAGGCTGCAGGAAGCACAGTATTTTATATTTTATAATACAGAAATATTATTCCGCCCATAGCCTTCCTTTTCCCTAGCGACAAAATCTGGCTTGGAAGTACGCCCTGTATCTTCATACTGCAATAATGTTATAAGCAAACGTTACATTCCCGGTTCTCACTCAACCGTACAAACTGCATGGAGCCAAAACCAGTGACCCATGACCAGTGTGGAGTAATCGCATAGTAAGCCCCTTTTCCAAGGGGTCAAACTGCGAAATTGTATACCGCACAAGGGAGTAGCATTTTGCATTTTCGAATCTCAGAATGGTAGCGAACGCTAGCAAAAGTGCGAACCAA
>JAQGBJ010002279.1:0-17274 GCA_034698345.1 Sphaeridia pumilis
GTCAGTCTTGATTAAATGTAGATGAGAAGTCTATCGACAATCCGGCACGCACTACAGTTTCCCAAATTGATTTATCCTTCATCCCGCGGAACATCTTCCCCCAATATAAGTTTCGACCACATAATCCAAATCCATATCCAAAAACTCATCTGATCGCTGCTCATATATACTAAAAACTCGAGTCTTCTATATAATCATATATTTTATTCATTCACTTAACTTCGTGAGTGTATGGGTTGCCCCGTGCACATTGAATTCATTTTTTCGCTTTGCAGTAGTTTTAGAGTGGTTCTCATGACAGTTCAAACAGTGCAGATTTTTCAACGTGGATCCTGACCACAGCTAGCAAGAGGAAATTGCATTTGCCAATTTTTATTTGCACCAACTTTGTACAACTCGTGAACTTAATTATACACAGCTGAAAAGCGGAGGTTTTGTTTTTGTCTCGTAAATGAATGGATCAAATAACCACCTGTCATCATAACCCTCTCGTTGAAATCCTGTCCTCGGCTCGACTGTAATCAAGCTTCTGGCTCAACAACCGGTCTAATTTTTCTTTTTGAAACAAGATTAAACCGACTACTCAACCTCCTGACTGTGAGAGATGCCCAGTTCGGCCTCTTACTGGATTCCAATTGTATGCATCACGAAATAATTTTTTCATTTTTCCGGAAACTTCGCTTCAGATTTTGCCCTCGTGTCTATGTGGTAGGTGGTTTTGTTGTTAATTAGCCAAAAATAATGCTAGATAACACCTCGACAGGATGCTTTGTTTCTTTTTTGAACAAAGAGGATCCAACTCCGCCTTAAATTTTTTGCTTCCTTTTCATTCTCTGTGTTTGTCTGTAACACACTTTGCATCTGCATAGTTTTAATCTGAATCATCCGGGTACTCAATAACGTGAAGGTGTTCAAGTGCAGAATTTTAGCACTCTCACTTAAACCTACTGTAATCTGCCTTTTGTAAGCTCCGTGAACTTTTCAACCAACGAAACTAGAACGTATTTTGTGTTAATGTACAACCCTTTCACACATAATGAAAATATACCGACAATTTAAAAGGACCAGATGTTTGGCAATAGTGCAGTTTCAATTTGAATTTCAATTAAACCGGTTCTCAAAGAAAACGAAAGAATGTAGTTGGGTGCATATCGCATTTTTTGTCAGACTGCTCGGTGTCCACCGGAACAGTGATTAAAAGTTTTTCTCCGTTTTTCATGCTTCTCTGGTGCCTCAATATGAGCCTAAGCAGCCAGGAAATTACAAAATCTTTTTACACGGCTTCGCTGAACTAACCTTCCTTGATCTGACTGAATTTTTTGCCCTTTGGAAATATTAACCTTATCTTTGGTTTCATACGGCAGAGAAAATTATGTCTGCATTCATCCTACCATGAAAAGTCAACCTCGAGTTTTCGCCAGGATGCATTCTGCAATTCCTAACTTTATTTTTTACGCATGCACTTCCGATCTCTGGTGAAGTTTTTGCCGCTATGTTCAATGACACCGTATTCATGTTCGACGAACAAAAAAAATTGCGAATGCATCGTATCTCCAGGTCACCTTCATTATGAACAAGTCTTTCGCACACTACGAAATTCTCAAGGATATCAGTTTAAACCAAGCTCAATGAATCTACAATTTTCTTTCTGATGAAAAGCAATTTACTCAAATAGCAATGGTGTGCTAAGGATCGCTTAGTGAGAACTTGATTCAAGCATATGTACACTAGAAAAGTTTGAGCTAATTTTCCAGCCTAGCAGTCCAGCGTAAAAGGGCTTTAGTGCCATCGCCATCCAACGGAACTGTGCATCATCCTGTGGTATCTAACTTGAGAGGATTTCTCGCTTGAACACTTTTCCATTAATAAAATGGACTTAAAGGCTGAGAATCAGATTTCCCTCGCAAACCCTATTCGCTGTTTACAGAATATCATCTCTTTACAATCCAATTAATGCTCACGCTCCAAAAATTCTTTCATCCGACAGCTCCCGGTCCCGCATCGTATACATTATCATCATTTGATTTCTCCCAGGCACTTTATTATTTCCAATCTTTTGCCACCAACAGTAATAAAGCACCTTTTGTTTTTATTCCGTCTCATGCCCAGCCCTTGTTTTGTCAACATGTATCATCTCTTCAGCCAAACATTTTCAGCCCGAGTTGTTTTGATCCGATTTTCTTTCAACAGCTATAAACACACTTGATACTTTTCACACAGCTAATAACCACGTTTTCTCTGCTTTTTAGCAGTGCATCATGTTAGCTCAAAATTAATAGTATCCTTCATAAACTCAAACGAAATAACTCTACTCATGTACTATAATATTTCTTGTTGATAAACAGTAGATGTCGCTCCTCTCGCAAACTCTGATTCTCACTTCAAAGTTAATAATTGGTACAGATGGTGATCCTCCGAGGTACAAAGAATCGTGTCATTAATGCATATTTTCAATTACTTGAATTTCTAGACATAATTTTTATTTCAATATTTTCATCAATCTGATTTCATCTGATACAGGCATTTTACATGTTGATTTTTTATTGCGTTATTTAACTGTCGAGCTTTTTAGAACATCACGAAGAGTGATTTTTAAAACTTTTTTCATGCTGTTATTTTGCTCTTGGTCGTTTCTACCATCTTCAGCGCTGTAGACGTGTCGAGTAAGATACATGTATATAAATTGCTTTTGCAAGAAGGTTCCTTTTTGACAAATTCGTCTGTTAATAGCAGGCATTTATGACTGCTCCTGGTGTAGAACTTTGTGTGGCTTGCCCTCTTGAATCGTATAGAAGAAGTTTATGAGCCTCTTGATACCGCTTCCGAGGCATTTAAATTTGAAAAGCTTGCGCAGCTCCAAATGATTTCATTTTTCCACACCAGAACTCCGAAAGTGTACAGTGTACGCTTCTGTTACATTAATTGATACACACGGAGCGTGGCGTATTCGCTGAGTCAGTTACCAACCACAACCAAACTGTGGTTTACACAACATTGTAACAAGCAAATGTATGCTTTTATATGCACGCGGAATCCGTATATTCTGAATAACTTTCTCTCTGCGTAGTTTTCGTTCATTATGTATCCGAAAGATGAGATTGTTTTAGTTTGTGAATAAATGTGCACTAACAGTGGGTGCTAAATATATCTTTGAAGGCATGCACTAAACAAGTTTGTACATAGGCAGTACATGTCGGTAATAAATCGGTTCTACGATAATAACCTTTTAGATACAGGGGCTGTGGAGGTTTGTAAGCAAGCTCAGACTATGACCCAAGCCGGTGCTTCACAGCACGAAATGCTCCTCCTCCGTTTTGTGTACAACAAGTTAGTAGAAAGTGGTGAAAGTACGAGTAGTCGGTACATGCAGGGAGTTTGTAAGTGGAAACAGTAGGAGGGAAGTCTGCTGGAAGAATTTGTAGGAACAACTTGATAGAATTAGAATATTGGCATCTTTTTCGAGATTTAGTTTTTAAAAGGGTAAACTCCACCTTTTTCTTGTTCGGCCTGTAATTAAGTCCTGCGCTTTCCCATACATTCATTTCCTTGTCTTTCCATTTAACGCTCATGCCCGGATCGATGAAAGCAAGCACAGTAAGCGATCACCGCATCGTGTAGTAAAACACTCGTACACCCGTTAACCGCCACAGAAAACGAGTTTTGTTAAATTCCTGCATCCAAGTACTTGCTTCTTTCTCTGTCTGTCGCTCTTTCTCCGCCAGATGTGTTGGCAGATGCTCCGTACATTGATCTATTCCGACGACGAGCGAGCTTTCCACTTTCTCCGCCATGTTCAGTCCATATGTAAACGCTTGCGTCTTTTAAAAAATACCTCACCATTTGTATTACGCAACTGACATCTTTCACTCTCGTTAGCTAATCTTCTTGTTTTTTTGCCTTGACAGATTTACTCCTCTTGTGTCGTCGAAAGACATCACCTCCTCAAGCTCTCATCGAAAAGTCTGCGAAATTACTTGACTGTCTCCTTCTACTTCATGGTCCTCGAAATCCCGGCAGACTTTATCTTCTGAGCTTTAGAAGGTTCTCTGCTCCACACTCCACACCCAAGTCAACCACGACCACTTCTATTACTACTTTCATAGAACAGCCGCCCTTTTGTTCTGCAAACTGTAAACAACCACTGTACACAAAACTTTCAAGTACCGGGTTCGAAACAAATTGTAATGCTTTTCCCTTTACAGCATGTCAACATATACTTCGCGTTCTCTCCCGCAGCATTGTTCTATGACTTTACGGAGTAAATCTTTGCCGTTTGCAATCTTTTGACCCTTTTCTTTATTTACTCGATCTAGATGTCATTCTCACGTGAATTTCAGAACCAGTTGTTTTCCAACGCTCTTCAAAGTCTGGGTTGGTGATTTTTTTCCTGGGCGCGCATAACACAAAAGATCCGGGGCATGCATAATTGCAGTTACGCGAAACACGAATGAAAAAATTTAATGATTGAATTTGTACAAAACATGTTCAACCTTTGAGGAAAGTAAACGTTTTCTCTTGAGAGTATGACTCGATTTACACATCATTTTTCAACGCTGCCGCTTTTTAAACCGCTACAAACACCTACTCGGTGCTGGATTTCCATAAAGTTCTGTGTCAGAAACCCATGTAAACTTTGTACTTACCTCGCGTAGGTAGTTTGAAAACCATGCTTTATTTTCATGCACGAGGGAGTATTTAAAGAGACTTTCTTTCGAATACGATAAATTCAGAGAAAGTAGTGAACGTGTATAGTCTGTTTGTTTACCAGCGTGTCTTATTATACGTAATAACCTTAGCTTGTCTCGTAGGAAAGTTTGTGGGTAAAAGTGTAACTTATTCCAAAGGATTGCACATACAGTACATACTTAAACGAAGCAGATATTCTTTGGTATATGATCCCGAGAAAAAGTCGGTGAGAAAGGCAATAAGCAAACACCCTTGTGGTGAGTCTCATGTCAGACATCAACAGACAAACTGGAGGCTAATGATACAAAGGCAAGACCAACTTGCTGGACATGACCATATTACAAACTGTTACACTTTTTACTTTTCCATCAAGCTCCTGCTTCCTACAAGCTTGCATGTATTCGCGAGCAGAAACTTTAGTGTTCAAGTGTTCCTCCAGAATTTACAATGTTTTGTCCAACTTCTACCTCCTGTAGTTTCTTAAATGTGTTGCTTTAGATAAAGGGCTCTTATGGAACTTGACGGTGTGTCAGGAGGCAGAAGAGGAACATTTTGTAAGTTACGCTTTCTCTGGTTTAAATAATAGCTGAAGCAAAACTTGTTCACAAAAGAGGCTACCCAAACTGCTTGTTGTTTGTCCGACACGGAAACTTGACTTTTCAAAATGAATGCATCCCAAGACATTGGCCATTTTATCCGCCGTCCTCTCCATATCACATCAGCAGGGGTCGAGCATGATTTTACTCTGTTAATCGCTTCCTTTCTCCTACCGAAAATATCCGGCTTTGCCCGTCGTGATGTTGTATCTTCAGAAAGGGCCGAAAAAGGTAGGTTTGAAAAAGTTTTCTTTAGTCTTCTTAAAAGTTATGGTTCATCCTATCCTGCCATAAGCTCATTCGAGTGAGCACGCGGTTGCTTCAAACTTGTCCATTAAAAATTCTCCAGCCCTTTTTGACTGTCATTGCGACTAGCAAACTTAGCAAGACTCTAATAGATTATGTACAGTGGGATGCTAATTGGATCTCAGAAAGTAAATTTCCGAAGAAAGTTTTTAATATTTTTAAAAGTTTGTTGTTACCAAAAGAAATTTTGTGTTTGGGAAAGAAAGACTTTCCTGGTAAGTGGTTATAAAGTATCACTTGGCGTTGATCACGTAGATATACGTGTCTGCTTTTTGTGGACATGATCTTTGCTGTGAACATTTTTAAAAGCTGGTGACGAGGAGCGGAACGGATATCCCGTCTGTTTTATTTACCGTTGCCTGTGGTGGCAAGTCTGAAATTCGTCGCATTTATTGTCATTCACAGACAAAAAGAGGACGGACTGAATCTGCCTCCTGTTCTTTATTTGCATTCAGTCACAGTTTCGTTCTTCTCCTATGTCAATTAAGGTAATAAATAAAATAGGAGGTCTGTTTATGAAGGAGGGGTGGTTATTCAAGTGCCACAACCACAAAAGCCACAGGAGACAGATGCAAGGCTTTTGTGTCACGTGGTATTCATTTACCCAGTTATTTATCATCCTTTTTATTGTTACTTTTCCTACATCCCAGACCTATCCTCTTCACAAAAACCATATCCACGAGCCAACAAATATACCGCCATATTCATGTGTCCTCCGTGTCATGACATGCTCCACGTCCTCCCCTTTCTACCCATCCCAAAAAAGTAGCAGCAACAACACTAATACTACTACACTGGCACTTAGTACAGTTGTTTCACAACCATAACTCTAGTACCCTCAGCTGAATGAAACAGAAATAGTCTCTGTATATTAGCACTACCCACTAGTATCCGGTCCTATTGAGATTCATCGTTGCCAGCGCCAGCATACTTATTTTTATCAAGGTATAGTAAATCCTTGCTCCCTATTCGAGGGCCTAGCCTGGATGATGAGGCAATTTATTAAATTACATCTGTAGCGTCAAATCTAAGGGTCGCATCCATGGAACCGTTATAGGCTTTCAGTTCAGGCTGTTCTTCAAATTTACCTGTATCTATACGAAGGTAAACATACTTCCGCATCGTTCTTCTTAATAAACCCGTGTTTTTCAGAAAGCGGTTTGAAACTACTTGAAACTTGGCCTTTAGTTTCTATCGTTTTTCCTCAAAGTAAATTTTTGGTCATGGTGTAGTAGACCGGACCTCGAATTTCAATGGCACTTAAGAGACAGTAACCACTGATATTATTCGCTACTGTTATTTTGTTCGAAGGTTTACAGTTATTTATGTAAACATACATTACACAGTTGTACATTACTTTTACAAAATTCCTCCATTCTCCCACATTGTTCCTTTGCTGCGCCTAATGCAAACACAAACACAATTCCACAAGCACCAAGAAGGAGACCCCGTAACAAAATCGACCAAAGTTACACTGCTTCCAACCAGAACAATCGTATAAGCCGAATTAGAAATTCGCTCGTATTTACTCCCGTGTCTTGTAAACAATGACCGTTCGGTATCGGCAATTACGTAATACTCAGCTTCCAACAATTGTTCATTTGTTACAAGATGTTTGAGACATATGATGCGACTGGTACAAGAAAGGAACATGTTCCAGACACAAAATTCTTTGCAGTTTTGGGGAGACGTCAGTTCGAGACACGTCTCGTGGGTCGTGCTTGGAGTTTAGGTATACGTCGGCTGAAAAAATATTGGCCAATTTTGGGAGAAGGTGACCGTTGTTTGAAAAAGGTTTTATTCGTTGAATAATACAGGAAAGTAGATCCATTATGCTCTGTGCCCCAGGGTTTGACGGCAGTTATTATTGTGTTGTGTTGCAACGGTTGATCGTTTAGCACTAGAGACCTATTATGATGCCGACGAAACTACCCATATCGTTTACAACAAGCTCATTTTTCTGCCACCCTACCCACTGTATTTACGTGTGACTCGAGTTATTTCACACAATAAACACGAGGCATATTTCACCTAAATAGACGTTAGTGTTTATATTTATCATACCTTACCTCTTTGCTACGTCGATCACGGTGAAAGCAAAGTTTTGTCAATTCGGTATCATTCATATGGGGGTACCAATAGTAACGTGTTGACATAAAGTTTGTCTACTGCTTGCACCATTAGGACTGTGTCACAAAGGAATTGCTTGTCGTTATTCTCTTACATGTTTCATATCGAATTACATTGTGTATTGATAACAATTTTCATGTATGCCTCTGCTGTTCACGCAAGCTTTGACAACCACTGCTACTGAATACTTTATTGGACAGGTAGTCTCGACTGATGCCGTGCAACGCCCCATTGTCTACAACTCGGACTTTTGCGTACTCACTTACGCATTAGAACAAACTTTGTACTGCAAATAGTGTAGTTATTCTGCCATGTAACAACATTATCAGCTCATCAGGGTATTCAATTTCTGTCGGAACGAAATTGCAAGAAGAAGCCGATGCACTTCTTTATTGGACTGGAAGGTTAATTTGATTTCGTCCCTCACGCTTTGAACAAAACCAATTATTCAACCTAATAATTGTTGAAATCTTATTTTAATACAAATTGTAATTACAAATATATTTTCTGCTTGTTTTTGCTGTGCATGGACAGAATGCCACCGCTTGAACAGCAGGTAGTGTCCACTGCTACCGCTCTTTACCACTTTCGTGCTTTCTGGACATAGGCCATAACATGGCTTGGATTTTTCAGTTTTTGCGTTTTAAAATAGGCGATGGATTCATTTTGGCTAAAAAAAGCAAAGTTGGGTACTGTCGAATCACAGCGGTTAGGTGGGATGATCAAAACTGTATAAGAACAAAATTTATGAAAAACAATCTTCTGAACATTTTATGGTAGGGGCTATACTGTATGGTTTAATTGCCGTTGCCGCGTGGGTCGTCTCCCTGTCACAGTCATAGTTGTAACCAAGAATCTGACTTTTGGTCCAGCAATGTTGATTTCCTGTTGCATATCTGTATGCACTTCGGAGGGCTAGCTGCTGAAATCTGAGCCAACAATTAAACAAATAACTTGACCCATGGGCCATGGCTCCTTGCGTTAGGTGAAGTCTGCCGCATGCCGCATGCCGGTGGTCAGAACAAAATGAATGAAGACTTTATGCATTGGATGATTTAGAGCCACGTTCCTTGATACGTAAAACCAGTATTTTCTCTGTAGGTTGCCAACGGTATGCTTATCAGCGGGTAGCTTTTACTTGACGTCGTAAATCCCATCGAAGTTACGGTTTCCAGAATGTTTCAATCTTGTAATTTTGCTAATCGTAAAGTTTAGGTAGGGAAGCAGAAGATTTGTATTACGGATAGAAGTGATAAGCTTCCTTCTGTAGGTTTTCAAGACACAATTCGGTGTTTTAAAATTGTCAGACGCCTCACTGAATATCGCACCGACACATAAACATTGTAAGTTTTAGCATATACTGCACGTATACATTTGAACGCAATACCTTCAGCACGAAACATTACAAAGACTGAATTCGATAGAAAGATTTTCTAATCTTCTTAATATAAAACTTGATTCTTAAAATTAGAAGGTGTGGTTAGTGGTGGAAAACTAGCCCCAGCCATTTCAAGCTCTGAATTGTTCATATGCAGCGTTACATGGATCTTTTATCATAGTGAACATATTGAAGGCTACATTCGTTTATGTAAGAAAAGCATTCACAGTCCTCTGTGTGTACTGTTCCTGCCCTGCTAATCGCATCAAGCTTCCCTCAATCGCTTCATTTGATATTTAGTAATTTCAGTCATCGTTGAAGTGCGCATTGTTGAAGGTGATACAAAACTACCAGCTGGTGTAGAATGTAGCATCGTCAAAACTTGTTGACAGTCAAATAAACCCAAGTGGCCAACTGCCTATCAAAGAAGGACTTCCGCCATGCTATGGACCTCACATGAACATGACGTTGAGTTTTCAAAGTAGATTCTTTGTGCCATGTCAGCCACATCCCTGCTACGAATCTTTAAATCGGATCAAAACATAATGCTATTTCCCCATTCAGATTATGTCCCATTCAGGGGACCTTATATCCTAATCGCGCAATACAAGTAGAGCAGGCATGCATTGATTTGTGTGTATTTACGCCACCAGATTTGTCATCACATGTTTGACACATACAAGTTACGTCCGTGAGTTGTACATGCAATACTCTTCTCATGTGTTCATCTTGTCAAAAATCCCTTCATAATCTTCTATTCTTTCGGATAACGGAACAAAAGCATTTAACCGGCTTAAAATCTCCCTCCAATTCATGCATCCTCACACAACCTGAGTCTGTCTACCCAAACAACTCCTGACAAAAGTTAACAGCTAAAATGCCCGGGCATTTTCCGTCAACTTGTTGGCACACTCATAGTAACATATGTAAAAGGTCAGTAAAACCCTCTGCCTGTGTATCCCTGCTGGCAATCGACCGCTCAAATCAAACCTTTCTAAACTACCCTCCCATGCTAAAGCCAAGAATAAGAATAATTCCTTAGAACCGAAAGTTCAATAGAACTGTTTAGCTTTCCTGTGGAACATTCGTAACTACAAAGCTCTACTTTGGTGGAAACCAATTTTATTCATGCAGGAACTTGAAAATTATATTCTGATGTATAGCTAAGAAATTATCAGGAGTTTTTCGACTCGCCAGGTTGTTTTCTAAAACTTCACGTCATGTCTCATGCAATCTTGTTACATTTTGAGCAATGGAGCTTACGTATTTTTAGAAGAGTGCGTAAACATTACTTGACAAGTCAGTTGTCAACTTATCAATAAAGCATGAAGGCATCACAGTCGCAAACTGCATGTGAGCCGATAAAAAGGTTACGAAACATATCCGATTTTATTGAAATAAATTCTGCAGTTCTCATGCCCTCCAGTCCGCAGAATGTGTTTTAGATTAGTTCATGTCATGTTTCGTCATTTTGTAAATTTTTGTGCCATCCTTTGTCGGTGACCCTTGTCCAAACGCTTTTCAACAAATGCCACCACCTCCTCATTTGCATGAACGGAAGTGTTTTTAGCATCCTTCAGCTGTCTATTTTCGTTTAGTTTGACTTTCACCAGTCAAGCACAACGCACAGTCTGTAAGAGCAGACACAACATTTCGTTTCTGACTGTCAAAATTGTCCTATACATAGACAAACTGTCACTGTTTGAAGCTGTTCATCATATTGTTTGCTGCTGTACAGTTTGTAGAATACCAATACCAGTATCGTTGGACATTTGATCCGATCATTCTTCCCGTGCTTTAAAAGCCACATTGTGTAAAATCGTCAAAAACCAGATGCGACTTCAAATGAGCAGCAACTTTATTCCTTTTATCAACTTCAACTGACCGTGCTGCCGAAACGCCCTGTGCCTGTGTCAGCGAAAGTAATAAAACTGGTTTCCCCCGCTTCTCTCATATCAAAACTGGAGACTTCCCGTTTGCAACCATGACAGTTTGATTATTACATTACATGCTGCTTTTTACATCGGCTTCTTCAGAACCCCGCTGTTACTGTTACATTCAAAGTTGGCTCGCCTCTTGCAATTTTCTTGTTCTACACCACAATTAGCAAATGAAGCTCACGCTATGCTTTCTAGTCCCTACAAAAACACCTGCAATCACTTTTGGAATGAAACTTTAATCTGCGAACATCTCAGCGGCAAGCTTTAATGATGCAACCTTTGGTGTCAGATCATGCCAACCTTTTTTCATTCGGATTTTCTTTAATTTATATGCGAAACCGCTTCAGGGGCAAGCTCGAAATGATTAAGTGGAGCTTTAACCTCCTCTCAAAAAGTGCACAAAGTAATTATAACTACAACTTCTCAAATTTTGCTTCAATCAGGATCTCCTGTCGCTGAAGTATAATCGTAAAAGATTATGCAAACTTGATAAACGATAACTTCCGAAGTCTAATCTATATAGTCAGAACCCGATTACCCGATGTTAAAATGGAAGCTGCCGGGGTAGGCTGAATGATGTAACATACATGTACCTTTCATCTGTTCAAAAAAGCTTATTAAACATCATGAAGACATCTTTTATTCAAGGGTTTCGAGCGTTAATTCGATCCCGAAAATTACCAATAATCAAAATGCCTTAAGTAAACATGCTTGAAGAAAATACACTTTTAATTTGTACTTTGTGTTACCCTGTCTGCCTGTAGACTCTTTTGCTCAAAGATTGTCTGCACGCTAGGCAAAGTGTGCTGTTTCTGAACGCAAAGGAAATGCTTTGTCTTTGAAAACGTTGATTATTAAATCAAATAGTTTGTTAGTTTGTAGACACAACAACAACCTCATCTAGTTACGGCTATTAACGTAATTTTGATGTTCACAACAGCCAATTTTTAATCAAAAATGATGGTTTCGTGTTTGTTTTACTCCAGCAGGAGAAATCTATTAACATTGTCCTTGTTTCTATACAAGCGATAAAGCAAACAAGCCTCATAGCACGACATGGGGAGAACAAAAATTGTGCCCTTCCACGATACCACTGTATCCTCAAGACTTTTCTTAATTGAGTAATTTTGCCCCTTAACAAACATTGATATCATCATCTGTACCCCTCAAAAACAATGAATGTGATTCGAGCCACTTGAAATGAAAATATATAACGGTTTGCTTTTTCACAACAACAAAATGACTTAATTCGCTTCTAACAATTGTGCAAGCTTGCTGGGTAAAAGGGACATGTTTAACACGTAATGTGTAGAAGATAAGTCGAAAACGGATACAGTTTTAACCCTCCAAATTACATCGTTGTGATAAGGTCCAATATGCTCACATGGTCTGCAATATAATCAAGATGGAGAAATAATTCAAAAGGAACAGAAAGAAATGGTCTCATTATGCCTGTATTAGATTCCAGGTAATCATCATTCAGCGAAGCCTCGGGAGCAGCTTTCTGGTACTTGTGGGGATCAGCCACGTGACAGTTGTGAGCAGATAAAAGAATTTCAGCAGAAATTGCGTGTGCTAACGTAACAATTATATTAGATCCTTCGCTCCGTGCTCATCTCACGAAGACCCGAGTCAAAAAACCGTAATTTACACTCAGATTATGCTGTCAATCATCTTGTAGTCCTCCTCAGCAACCTTTTGAAAATACGTTTGAGCCAACCCAGTTTGTACTTCCATCGACGCTTACATAAGAGCTATCACGTTTACACATTTTTAACAAAGCTGATTAATCTCCGCCACATCTTTCAGCTACAACCGAGATGCACGATCATCCAGAAAGAGACAGTTCCGGTTTATTCGCAACTGAGCGTTTTGCCGCAATCATGAATCCATGTTCAATGTGGAGGTTCGGAAATGCAGCTCTTAAGGGTGGTTGCTCTCTTACGACCGCACATCCATGGTCAGTTGAAGGTAATTTTACCTACTTAGTAATTAATAGCCCATCATAGATCAAGATAAGAGCTTTACTTGCGCCGCTTTCCTCGGTGGCAGGTAGGCAAGGTAAGCACCGTCTCGTTCCTGAAGCAAGCCGAAAAGGCATCATTTGCCAGTTCCTTAAGAAAGAGATCAAACAACTTACGGGTATAAGCAACGTGCTTCCTCCCAGCAAGTCCAAGGAATATTACATCCAGTATAATTAAAATACACGCAAACAAGGCTTCTGGCGCGAGAAGCAAAATGGTACGTTATAATTATCCATCATTATTACCTTGTTCTCACGATGTTTATATACCTTAAAACTTGCTACAAAATCTAAAACCATTCTTTCTGAAGCCGCGGGCTTTTTAAACCCTCATATATTACTGACTGAGCTTTCTGATAAATTTAATAGATGAACGATACACATGTACTGGATTCATGATCATGATGTAATGGAACATTTCAGTTGAATTCAAACCGAACAAATCAATTATTTGAAATAATATGGTCAATCAAAGTGGTATAGAGAAAACATAAATATGTAATGGTTTGAGGTGTGAGTTAATTCTGCAATACTTTTTTGTTATGCGAAACTATATTTTGAAGCTTCCATTCCGTTCGTTTTTCAGCGTCGCCGCTGTATTAAACTGTAATCAGGTAGCACCTTGTTTATCCTTGATTTCCTAGAATATTGGTTCAATCAAAATGAAGAAGCCGTCTTTCAAACGAATGTATTATTACCTCGGATATTGTTACGCAAACCAATGTTTACGTGATGTTCGTAATCTTGAACTTTTGATTACACCTGTACCGGACACTTATGCGAACACTTGGAAATGTATCACGGAACTGACTGTTCGAGTGCGTACTTTAAGCTTCCGCGTAAGGCAGTGCAAAATTATAGACCAATTACCATATGGGTTTATGATAATAATATGATCCGGATTTCTGTATGTCTGCCCGTAGATTCATTCATTTATATGTGTATACAAAATTCCGGTGGCAATGCGAATACCTATGCTGACCGACATTGAACAGGTTTTTTCCTTCGTAAGACTGGAACATTCATCCGTATCAAACGATCCATAAATTCCGTTCACGAGCAATTAGTAATTATGATATTCAAATACTGAGTTGCCAACAACAGGTACAAGAACTGAGTTACGTGGTGGCGGACGAACGACGGACCGACCACCACCTCGATATCGACGTAGATTCAAGTCAAATATGGACTATAGTTAGATGATGAAGAAGATAGCGGGTTTCCTGTGTGGAAATCCAAATAGTTTCCATGATCATCACTCTGTTTTCAAGTTTTTCTAGCCTTGGGAGATGTGGACGACTGGTAATTGCACCCCTTAGTACTCGCATTAACATAATGGACCGAGAATGCTGCCGACAGCCATTTGCATACAAATAATCAGCATGACGCCTATTCATTATTATTACTACCTTTACCATTTCCTTTCTTGTATATTCCGTCATCTTCATATCCGAAACCAAGCCACCAAACACGTAAAACAGCAAGTAGTCCACAAACTCCTAATAATAATACATGAACCAACATCGGCTCACACGCATGCATCCTACAGTAACACATTTCTACATCTGCTTCTCACTTCATCTGTTGTTACCACGGAACACGCAAACACTTTCAAACAGGTGTAAACCTACAAAATTCACAACAACTACTACCACCACCACTACACCCGTGTTCTACAGCACCTTTTGCTTCGTCGCTGATGAATATTCATATCGGCGGCTGAAAAATTGTAAATGTCCACTTCTTTGTGATCCTCACAAATTCACACCAAATTTTATCAAGTTTCTATCTTCCACCGGACCGGAAATGGCAAACCGATCTATTAGCGTTAGCAGCCCTTTTATCATCACCCTTTGTTCGTTTCCTAAATTACACACATGCCGGATAACATTATCGGATAGCGTTTAATTTCTAACCGACTTTTAGGTACCTCTTCGTAATACCCTATGCAGTCTTATAACAGTTTACACTTGGATGAACCGCCTACTAAACAGTAATAAATTCCACCTCTCCCACCTACACTCTGTCCACTATTACTGAATGAATGAGTAATGACATTTTTAAAACGTTTGCGTGTTCACTTGGCTTTAAGGTACCAATTTTGCATTATGTAACCCTCCAAGCCAATACTTACGAGGAGTCCATCGCATTTTTCGGAACTCAATTCCTCCCAGGAACAGCGGAGTGGGTTTAACCGAAAAATTTTACTACGCTGAAATTATGATAAAACAAACTCTTAATACTCTGCATGTGTAAACAAGAACCAAGTTGGTTATTAACAACGCCTGCTTTCACTACGGGCGAAACATGTTGCAAACACGCTTTTACATTCGTATACTTCTCATTCCTGTCAATTCTTTGATTATGCCGCCTCTGTGAACCTCCATATGCTCATGTAGCCTGTCCATCAAATTTACCCCCAGCGTAAGTTTCGTCAACCACCTTCTGTAACACCTGTAATTAGTACTTTTGCGCACATATAAGCACAATATTGTTTGTGTACACCTTTCGCGTACATTTGAGTGTGTAAACTTTCACCACAGTTGCTCCTCTCATGTTGCCTTTCGAAAGGAACCTTAGCTCGGATATACAAAAAAGAACCACGGCCATAAACACCACTGAAGTTGCATTTCAACTTAGGGCTATTACAACCGCTTGTAATTATATTCGCTGATGACAGAACGCACACTGGTTATCTCCTCTCGCTCCCAATGTTTACCTTCCAATTACCTCAGCTTTGAATAATTGTTATAGCTTTCTTTAGAATGTGATTACGCTAGTTGCAGTCAGCTCTAACGCATACTTCCACGTACGTCAACCGACAAAGATTTTGCTTCATGTCCATGCCAATTGTACGTGGTCTACTCCAACAAACGATGTCGTTTACAACTGACATTAAAATACGCTAAGAGATGTCACCGAGAAAATCTTACCACTTTGGTGCTATTCGGTGGAAGACAAAGCGGCAGATCTATCGAGAAGGTCAAACACATATAATTTCAGTATTTACCAATTAAATTACCACACAAAACCAATATTCATCTTCCGCAGTCTTCTGTCTTCTTTTGGGGGTCATTAAAATTTTTGTCTGTACATCAGAGGATGCCGAATCCTGCCATTAGGGGCTTTGTTTCGCATTAACAACTCTCGGGTGCATAGCTGAAAGCAATACTTCCGACAACATTTTCTTATTGCTTCAGCAGAAAATCATTCTACAGGAGCTCATCAGGCAACAAACAAGATGCATAGCTGTGGAGGAAAGTTTATTTGCACTCTTTGTTTCTGAAGAGAAGCTCCGATTTCACGGATGAACCACACCAGTGATCAAGCATGATATTTTCGGATTCTACAACTTTTTGCCTTGCTATCCATCTTGGTTACGGTATAAAGAACAGCAATTCTTAAGGCAACCACAGCCATTTCTGTTAGTTTGACAGTTTCAAATGAGCTTTAAAACTGTCAGGTTTTATTTTTAGACAGAAAGCACTAGACACAACGTGATGTATTCGACGTGTCCGGTTAACTACAGTCAAGCTTGGTGTGGATGTAGAGCATAAACTTGTCGCTATGTTTCTCTAGCGAACTTGTTTTAGACAAGAAAGGCGAGTAAACGAGTGTTTGATGAATATGAGGTTATTTTTCATGACAAAACAGCGCTACTGCCTGCCAACAGTCTCTCACAGCCGGCAACAATTAATTAATTATCTGCCATCACACCACACAAGTCCCACAGTCTACAACACAATTGTTGTTTCATCATTGGCCTGTAACAAGGTTTCAACGGCATTTCGTATCCCTCTGTCTGTCATGTCAAACAACTACCTTTACACTGTATGTATCAGCGCCATCATAACTGACGCCGTCCTTGGTCGTTTAATTGTTATGCGGTCATGGCGGCAGAACTTTTTTGATAATTTGATTACGCTCATTTCTGTCCATGTTGACGAGACCAGGACCAGACTGGCACAATTTTGATGAGCATCGGATCGGGGTGAAATTTTAACGAAGGGTGGTCACACAGCGGCCATGCTGATGCGAGTGGTCAAGACGTTTAGAGCCCAGCAGAAGAAAAGAAGTGGACATATGTTCTTGGGCTAATTATTACACAGAGAGCGTTATCTGTAATGTATGCCGCGAGTTATGTAAATGGTTCGAAACTCTTGATTCACATGACCGCGAACTAACGCCTTTCGTGTCGTCTTCACGCAGAACAAG